>PRKT01000623.1:203759-211259 GCA_003671525.1 Saccostrea glomerata | reverse complement strand
AACATCTCAAGGGACACTTGGACCGGAAGAGGTGCTTTGTTCTTGGTTTCCATGCAGATGGTACGCCTTTTTATGATACACTTTCTGACTTAGAAAAGTGTATTATTGAAATTGCAAGAGAGGAAAAATGGAAAGAAAACATCCCCACTCACTGGGCTTTGTGTGAGGTTGTTTTTCGAGTACTGAGAAAAAATGGGTCAAAAATGATATCACTTAAAGAATTATCCAACAGATGTTTTGGTGAAAATGAAGCAAAGAGTGTGCAAATCAAAGACATCCTGAAATTTTACCATGATATAGGAATTATTCTTTACTTTAATGAAGGAGCACTTTCTGACACAGTCATCTTGGATATCCAGTGGTTCATTGATTCCTTCAAGAACATAATTACAGACCCAAACCATGTCAGGGATGTTGCAGAAAACAGAATTGAATGGTTGGATTTTTACATAAGTGGTCATATCTTAGACACACTTTTGACCAACATATGGAGATTGAGAAACTTTGCATCGGATTTTTGGGATAGATACCAGTACAAAGAACATATTCTCCGATACATGGAACGTCTCGGTTTAATTGCTGTTGGTACAGTTGCTCATTATATTCCGTGTACGAATAGGCGCACATTTGGACGTGCTGAGGAAAACCATTTCCACTCTCTGGAATACAAAACGTCTGTGTTGGTCTTTCGATTTGATTTCTTGCCATATTTCTTCTACTTCCGTCTGATCGTTTCTTGCTTGACAAGAACCAACAGAGAATGGAGAGTTTTACAGGACAATGGACTTTGTCTTTACAAAAACGTTGCTTGTTTTGCGTATAAACAACATGCAGTAGCTTTGGCCGTGAACCCCTCCTCCATACAACTTCAGGTTTTTCAACCAACAAATACTCTGGTTACCAAGAGAGTTGTGTTGGAAGTTCGTAACATTATCACAGATTTATTAAATGATTTGCTTCAGAATTTTCACAAAAAAATCGACATGTACACTGTTGGTTTTCAATGTTCAAAGCAGGAAGTATTTCACGAACTTGATGATTGCTTCGTTGAAGAAGAGGAGTTGTTAAAGAAGGGGACTATGCTGTGTCCACAACATGAACTGAATAACAGCCACATGCTACATGAATCAATCCTGCTAACTTACTGGAATTTGGTAATTATAACTGACGTTCTAAGTAAAAGTAAATACTATCAATAAAACATGCACACAATTACTTGTGAATACTTTGCAGTATATTAAATAATTTTTCACGTGAATTTGCAATATGTAACCAGGATTCACATAAATCTCACATAGGGAGTTAACTATGGATCGGACAAAACCTTGCGTTGGACAACTTTGAGCAATTGACTCCCATTCAAGCTGAGAGTTTTGTGTATTAACGTGTTTCTGTCTTGCCGCTGAAGAGTTTTGCTTTCATGTTGTAATATAAATACACCGAGAATGGCCTTGAAATAGCGTCATATTTTACATCATCGAAGGGGAATAGCTATAAATTTACTATTTTGAAATTTGTAGAGTTGTAGTTCTTTAATTTTACAAGTATGTTTATTTCACTGTACATCCGACAAAAATTAACCATGTATCGGACACTTTCCGATGTAAAGGTATGCACAATCATTTCATACAGAACCTAACTGACAGCTGATTTTTGCGGAAAAAGAAAAATAAAAACTTCGGTGAAAATACAAATTATCGATATATGAGACCTAGAATCTGATTAATTTTTCTACCAAACCAGAGTAATATAACCCAAAAAGTCCAATGAAGAAATCGACGCCTTTTACTGATGAATTAAAATCCAGGCTTTTTGATATCATTGACAGCTGCTTCTTCAACAAAATGGAACTCGCAAGTTTACTTACCTCGTCATTGGTCATTTGAAAAATTATTTTGTTAAAACAGATTCTGATTGCACACATAAGTACTCTGAAGTTGACATCAAGAAGATGCTTGAGTTTCTGATTGACAATATCTATGTGGTTTTTGGAGACCAGGTATTCCAACAATCTATTGGAATTCCCATGGGTACAAATTGCGCTCCGTTTTTAGCAGACTTATTTTTATATTCATATGAAGCAGAATTTATGCAAAATCTTTTACGTGAAAAGAAGAAAACACTTGCTGTGGCCTTCAACTCGACATTTAGATATATCGACGACGTATTGTCTATTAATGATGATAATTTCAATTCCTACGTCGACACGATATATCCTAGTGAGCTTGAAATAAAAGATACCACAGAGTCCGACACTTCTGCTTCATACTTGGATATTTTACTTGAAAAAGACACTAATGGTAATCTAACAACCAAGCTATATGATAAACGTGATGACTTTAACTTTTCTATCGTCAACTTCCCTTACTTATGCAGCAATATACCTTCATCACCTGCATACGGAGTATTTATATCTCAGTTGATTCGATACGCAAGAGCATGCTCTACGTATGAACAATTTCTTAAACGAGGTAAATTATTGACAAGCAAGTTGATGAAACAAGAATATCAACAGTCTCGTTTAAAGTCATCATTTCGTAAATTCTATGGTCGATACAATGACCTTGTCAGCAAATACAATTTGTCATTGAATGAAATGCTGACTGACGTTTTTCATACCAATTGTTAGTCCATTATTTATACACTGAATTGACCACGGATTTTTTCTGTTATTTTCTGATTATGACAACGAGCACACGGCGGGTGAGACAGGTCGGCAGGGGATGCTCACTCCTCCATGGCACCTGATCCCACATCTGATGTTTCGGAGGTCCGTGTTTGCTCTGCTCTTGTTTTGTATGTTTGTTTAATGGACGTTGAGATTGAATACTGTTCGTTATTTCCATATCCTTCTTAAAACCATTAATAATCCTTTTTTAGACAAAGTGAGGCATGTTGAATCGTTTAAAATTTGTGCAATGACATTTCAATAAATCTTAGGTTTAGAGTATTTTTTTTAAAGGTAAATGTTTATGCATATCAGTTATTTTAATATATTGTGATAAAGGTTTAATATTTTTCCGGTCCAAAAACCAATTGGTCGATGCATGAAAAGTAAGTTTCGATCCATTGTGAATTATGGGTGATAAAAAATGATTTAGGTAATATTTTCAAAATAAATAGCAAACAATTATGTTCCAAATTTATATATAATTCACCTACTAAGTGTTTATCTTCATATAAATAATATTCCATCGATAGCAATATTTATCTCTAGAACTTGATGAAATACAAGGGTTCCTGATGCATGGTGAATTCACCCCTAATTTAAAAAAAATTAATACTTAAAACAGTCAATTATCTTTTTTTATCTATAGCAGTTGTATTTTAATACCTTTAAAAATCTGGAATATATATCTTTTAAAATATTTTTTTCTATTTTTATTCCATGCTTTTTGTTCATTCACTGATTTTGACGCAAATTTCATATAACCACTCATATGGAATCTATCCTTAGTTCTATTTCATAGTACTTGATTCAATAACTGATCAGTTAGTATACCCATTGACTAAACATCGTGACTACATGTATTCATTTTTAACATGATATAAGGTTTCATATTTAATATTTCCATGGACAAGAAAACAATGGCTCAAAAAAATCACGAAATGTGTCAAATAAAGACATTTAAATATATCTTTTTCATGAGTTCTTTTTGCAGACTAGTTATTATTAATCTTGTGCAAATGTGAATATTTCTATACACGCAGCGGCGGACCCAAGTTTTCCTATCATAGCTAGTGTCGTTGTTAACCACTGAAATTCTAGTTAAAATAAAGTTATACAACGCTTTACAAGATAGTAATATTGTTTGACGCATTTCAGTAATTTTTCTCTTCGTTGTGTGTTATTCAAGCAAATTAGAATAATAATAAAAAAAAAACAGATACGGTTTCTACCTTTTCCACCAAAACTGATTGTGAAAATGGTACATAAGCACGCAATTCCTCCTAGAAGCATAGAGGAACAGTGACATTTCTTTCTTCCCCATCTGTCTAACAAAATCAGACAGAGTGCATAGGCGGGAAATTCTACCACACCGGATATCAAAAAGTTGACGTAAAAATCTCCACCAAGATTTCCGGTGTTTAACGACAAGCCGTAATACGTCATACTAACGACCATCCTAAGTCAAACATAAAAAAAAATGCAATTTAAATAGCCATAGTGCCATTTTATTTAAAACTAGCCCGAAGAAAATATTTACCCACCAGTTAAAAAATATTATTAGAGTTCTGAAAAGTAGGACTCTTGAAGTAAATAGATTCCACAAGGCGGCAGTCTCGGGCTTCTTCATGACATCGTCGTCAAACAGTTTGTCCGGAAGTGTGACATTATTGACTTTTGCTGCCTTTCGTAATATCTCTTCTGCTTCGTCGATTCGTCCTTTACTAAGTAACCATCTGGGGGATTCAGGTAAAATGCTAATTTCCTCAAAAAATGAAAAGGAATTAATCATTCAGCCTAAATTTATGAAAATATAGCTATAACATTAAGAAAAACGCACAAGAATTTTTTATATTTACCAAATATAACGGTCTTAAACTGTTCTTTTTTAAATACACTTTTTTTTATTTAATGCAATAAAAAAGTAAAACCATTAAAATAAATAAATGAAATAAAAATGTCTTGTTTTATTGACGAATTAACTAATTTATATGTTTTATAATGTTACTTTTCTGATTTTGTTTTTCCTAGAGAAATTTTAATTCGTATGAAAACGTCGCGAGTTATAACGCAAAACAAGACAAGTGCAATAGAGGATGGTCATTAAAGCCTTTCAGTCAGTACCTACTGTGATGCAGTTGCGCCTACTTTGACGCGATGCAGTTTAATGTGACGTGATTTCAGCTACTTTTTAAGTCTCCATTGAAAGGATACTAACCACCAAAATGAAATGAACACAACAGTTGGAATGGACAGAGATAACTCGATCCAAAACCAGTCCCTGAGAGCGAAGGCCACGCCTGCCAGAAGAACGAGGCCCACAGCGAAAAATATCTCGTTCACAACACCAGCAAAAAGGCGCTTGCCAGGCCCTACTAATTCCATACCTTGATTGGAAAAAGAACGACTTTGTGATATATTACAGCAACTGTATTATTTATAATTTCTTTGGCAAGTTTTGATTTATTTCTTTCCCGATGTTTGAAATATTCCCGAGAGCGACTGAATATTTTTCATCATTTTAACGGTTTAATGTTATGCATATCGATCGAATCGGAAATGTTTAATTTCCCCAAAATATTTAAAAATTTACAATTAGAATTAAATATTTACACATGTAGGTATTAAACATTAAAGGGGAAGTATAATTGATATGATGAGCGATTCAGCAAAACGTTTAACGCTCCATTCTAGCTGCAATAATGAAGCCCTCTCTGATTTTTTTATCTGATGTTTTCTGGAAAAAAAGGAGAGGACTACATTTTTGCAGCTAGCTGCTTTCCACACTTTGTAAGTGAAACTTGCGGAGCGCACCCTCTGGTTAGAGATTGATGGTGAGCAGCAAACAAAAAAAAGCACAAAGTTTGTCGGGGAAATTTTCGTGTAAATGGTGTTGATGACATTTTAGATACGGCTGTTCAGTCTATAACACACGATTTACTTAACTTTAATTTTACATTAAAAATTAACAACTAAAGAAATGAAAACTAAATAGAATTAATATACATGTACATGATCTTTACCTATCACAAATCCTGTCATGAATACCCCGGATGTAGCGGCCCCAACACAGATCCTGATCAGGACAAACACGGGATAGGTAGGGGCCCAGGCCAGTCCTATAGTAGAGGCCATCATCGCAATGACGGACAGACAGAGTGTCTTCTTCCGGCCAATTCTGTAATATAAAACCCAATCCCTTGGCGCATAAAGTGATCATAATTATAATATATTTCTAATCAATTTCATATGAATAACCAGCTTAAACTGCTGTTTATGGTCTCTTATTAAGTTGAAAAGAAATAGATGTTCAATTCCAACAATTTAGAAAAAAGACTTCATTTCAAACCCTTTGTTATAAATAGACATATTTGATTTACATTTTGTTGTACTCACACATCAGACAGAATCCCGAGCCCGAGGGCACCGAGTAGGACCCCGAGGAAGAACAAGGACTTGGCTAGAGATGTTTTGTAGCGGTCATCACACACCAAATTTATCTGAGAATATTATGAGAACAATTATTTGTTTGTCATCCCATTTGAGCTAGAATTTATAAATGTCTTTTATCTGTTTAATTTTTGTCTATTTTCCCGAGGACAAAACACATATTTTATATTAAACAGTACGACATCTAACTCTGGACACAACATAGTTCAGACTTTTTACTACCATTTCTAATTAGGATATCTAAAATATTTTTTATCACCTGGTGGTATTTCTTGGCAGTATTCTAGGGTCTCGTGTTGAACTCACAAACATTTCCACTTCTAAAGATATGAAGTCCTAAAACTCAGAATCCCATGGGAGAATGGTGGGATATTCAGTCCCACCAACTAACCCACGTTTCTCTCATGGGCGAAAAAATGTCAGATGGGATATTTTCTCCTGAAGGATTTTTTCTCTCTCGAATTTGTTCCAATGGAATAAATCCCACGGATATTGACAATGATTTTTTTCTCCAGAACATTGTTATAGCTGGTGTATTTTCTATATATTATGATGAGAAATTTGTCAATGTCACACTGTATGGAATACGGATATTTCATGATTCAAAATGTATTGGAGAAATTGTTGGATTGTCAATATCCGTGGGATTTATCCCATTCGAGCAAATTTGTGGGAAAAAAAAATCCCAATGGGAGAAAATATCCCATCTTACATTTTTTCTCCCATGGGATTCTTAGTTTTAGGACTCCATATCTTTAGAAGTTGAGATGTTTGTGAGCACAACATAAAACGCTGGCATAGTGCTAAGAAATCTCACCAAGTGATATAAAAATATTTTTGATATCACAATGAGAAATAGTAATCAGTAAAAAAAATCTGGACTACTAGTATGTCATGTCCAGAATTAAATATCGTACTGTTATTACCTCCTTTGCAAATGTAGACTTGAAAACATCCTCACTATACACCCATTGTGAGCACTTTTCTTTGTGTCGGGAGGCATTAGGGCTGATAAATGACGTATTGTCATATACATAGTAACTGCATCTGTCGTATTCCAATTTATCATCATCGGGATCGGTGTTTGGAATATACAGATCAATCAATGATCGATGGGTCTCACTTTGAATGGCATATGTGTCGTTCTGGATGAGAGGTAATGCACATCTATAAAACAGAAAAAAGAAATCTCTACTTCAGTTTGGTAATATCCAACGTCTAATTTGGATGTTTGAAACTGTGTTTTTGTACCCGTAGTTTTTGAAGATAGCAAAAACACACAAGTTTGATCAAAATGATATGATTAGAACTATTTGGCACATTATGTCATATATCCGAAAAAATAAATGGTTAAATTTATTTTTATTTTCTCTCATATTTTT
>PRKT01000623.1:118523-199097 GCA_003671525.1 Saccostrea glomerata | reverse complement strand
TTTTTTCAGAGGAGGACTAGGACTTACAAAGTAGTGATGGTCGCAATATCAATATTATTCCTAAAGAATGCAAAATAAACTTAATAGTCGCAATTATTATTATTATTTTATATGTATAATGTATATAACATTGTATAATAATACAGAAAAAAAATAGAATAAGGTCGAAGAAAAGTGTTACTTTTTCAAGATTTTTTTCATTCATAATACTTTGTTTAACATTCTAAATTAACCGTGGCTTCTCTTATCGATAAGTATTAAATCAATCATATTTAAAACGTTTCAGTTCTTTTTTATGACCTCCATACTATTTAGTATATAGATCTTGTATAATGTAATCTGTATTGAACATCTAGTACTTTTATTGAATAAGATATTTTCGTCTCAATTGATTTTGTACATATACTACGGTCATCTCTATAATTATATTACGGTCGTCATCTACTGTGTTGAGTGTGGTTATTACGGTCATCTTTGTCAAAATCTTTGAGGTCCTACTACAGCTTTATTTCTTTAAATTCAAGTAAGCTATAATATCTAATAGCAAGTTCTCATTAGCGTTCATTTAAATTTTGCAAGAATTAACACAAATAACCTGACAAATGTTTAAAATCTTGACTGAAAAATTCTAAGCCGTGACCTCGGCCGACATGTTTTGATGACCGTAGTATATACTACGGTCAGCCGCTTTCCTACAGTGTTTATTGTAACTTTAAGCTTTACAGCTTATCAGTACAAAATAATATAAACAGTTTCAGTACAGAAGTGGATAATTTACAGGAGAACAATGTGTACCTACAAAAATGATAGAAATAAATAACAAACAAACAAAAAAGTAATGGAAAACATACAATTATCGGATTACAAGATCACCTCTTCGCCTCAAGCTATAATAAATATATTTACCAAGGTTACACATATCCTTATAATTCTCAGTATTGAATAATTGCAATAATTTGAACATGGATGGTTTTTTAATGAAATATTTTTTAATAAATTTGTTTCGATAATCTTCATAAACAGGACATACCAATAAAAAATGATATTTATCCTCAACACAATTATGACAAGCAAAACATTTCCTATGCGTTTTGTTAGTTTTATTATATCTCCCAGTTTCAATAGCTAACAGGTGTGGTGATAATCTTAACTTTGATATACATTTTTGGAACTTCGCCGGAATAGATTTCTTTAAGTAATATTGAAGGTAAAACCCATCAAGTAGATATTTATAAAAAGAGCATTTTTGCGAACTTTCAATTTTAGCAAATACTTCTTTTTTAGCCTGGTCCAAGATCCTATATTTAATACATTTTAAGGTAGCTGTATCAATTGAATTATCAAAGTGACACAGTATTTTCTCATTTTTCGCGGAACTGTGACTTTTCTTTTGCTAAAACATCCCTGACCATAGATCTTACCACTGTCAAAGGAATAGTTTAAAACAATTTAAATTTTACGAAATTGAGTTAAATTAATATTAGTAATCTTAATGTGTATTAAGAGTAAAATCTCGTCTTACATTCGTACTATAAAGTTAGTTAATTAGTTTAAAAAAAAGAAAAACTCTTATATTGACATTAAATTGAATTTACATATTTGTTTACTTTTCGAAACATTTTTCGGAAAGAACCTTTTTCGCAAAGTTAACATGAAATAAAATACTGACCGATGATCCGGAACACCAAGCAGAAAAACGGAAATGACCATATAAACACCACAGCTAATTCCGGGGAGACAGACGGCCAGGAAATAGAGGAGTTTCTGATACCTCCCGAACTCCCCCAACCTAATCAGAATGTCGTCAAAATTCATCTTTCCTGTGTTCTATGGAGGACTTCCGATATGGGGCACGGCGGACAGTTAAGGCCGACAGACGACCATTAATATTATCATTCGGGGTGTTTGCTAATGATTTTGAATTGACAAGTTGAAAAGATTCTATCTCCAAATTTTTGGGTTACATATTGCCGTAGCACTTCACGTATCTAGAGTGGACATGGTTTTCTTAGTGTCAGGTTTCTTACTATCTGGTGCGAAGACGATAAACTCATTTTTAGATAAAATTATTATGCTTACCAAAATTTTAATATTTTAAGCTGATAAGCATGATAAGTAAGGAGAAGTTTTGAGTTTCTTATCATTAAACTTTCTTTGTGTGAGACTTGTTTCTTTAATTTTGTCTTTAATTAATTATCAATCAGAAATTGAAAATGATCACATGATTAATTTGTCATGTAATGACTTTCAACTCCAGATTGAAAATTGATAAAATACAACATTGTTTGATACTTTTTTTTCTTGATAATGCTGTTAGTGTTTTCATTTTTTTTACTTTGGTTTTTTTTTTATTTTTGATAATTTTATTTTTGTTTTAAAAAATAATGTTGCATTGCTCAGTTTACTTCACTCATAAACATTTAAAAATGGAATTTATAGTTCACCTGAGTGAAATCTGGGTTAATTCGGGTGACTCCGACCTCAATTTTTGTTTGTAGAGATCAAGGAATTCCAAAGATAATCATAGAACAGATGTACACAGACCAGTAACACAGTGATAAAAGAATGTCTGAGTCAAATTTACATCTACAAATAAGGAATAAAAAAAGAAAAGAAAATAACTCTAAGTGTCGTTTTACCGGTTATAAGTTTATGTTAGTATTTATCCTTTTTCAATTTCCAAAGAAATTCAAGCATGTATTTAGGTATATCGTTTCAGTGTCTATATAGTTTTTAAAAACAGGGGGACTATGCAACTAGATTCAGAAACCTACATATGAATTTAGATATGACATCATTAATCTATTCATTGATATATATTATTTTTTCAAAGCTAAGCTACTACAATTTCAGGAATGATTGAAATAGTATAAGAGCCCCATTTTGCATTTACATTAAAGGGACTCTCAAACAAATGTGATTTTCTTTTTAAGTACGGCTATACGTGTAAAAATCATGCAGAAGGTGATTCATGGGGGGTTTCAGAATTTTTTATAAACTTTGCTTGTTGGGAGAGTATGCTTAGATACTCCAAAAAAAAAAAAAAATTAAATTCTGCCATTGGTATCCATGGTAACCGATAAACTGTTTTGGGCAAAAAATGACTGAAATTTTTTCTCAAAATATGCAAAAAGACCAATAATGAAGATTAAATGTAAAGAAAAATAAACAATAAAACACATTTATGTTTATTTCTAATCAAAATACAACATAATTAGTTACTGTACACATCTAGTCAAAATATTTTATGACCAGTAATGTGTTCTAATTTTAAGCTTAAAATGGAAGATAATCCATATTGACATATAGTGAAATATCCATTTTTAAGGATTTTTATCTATCAAAAATGTCTAAAAACCCCACAGCCAAACTAAAAGACCATGCTAGTTTCATGGAGACTATAGTCTAAAGCCAACAAAATTATCAAAACATAAAATAGAGCGTATAATTACGCATTAGCAATCATAGATACGCATTATGCAACGAAAGTATAGCGTACAACAAGTTGAAGAACACAGGTACGACTTACGTAATGATACGAAATGAGATTGATTTAGTGTTTGAATTTTCTTAAGAACATACGCATTGTACCTGACCTACTGATAATTTTTTAAGATATTTTATTTAAAGTTACAATATCAATACGGTGTACATGGTCTTAGACAGAAAACCAGAATGTGTTACCTTGGTTTTGAAAAGATATTAAATTGTGAAAAAGTTGGATTTATTCAAAGAAAAATGCACAAATTACATAATATAAATTCCAGATTTTTTTTTATCAAAAATTGTTTAAGAAGAGGTGTACAAATCCAAATATAGTTATAAAAGTATTGCACACGAGTCCCTCATTAAGTAGAACTCTTCAGCTCCAGGGAAGAACAAAAGAAAGTTCAAACTACATTGCGTATGACCTTAAAACGAAGTACAGATTTAAAAGCCTTTTAGTGACAAGGAATATTCTAGTTATGGCGACGACGATCTCCATTTCGTGAGGAAGAATCGGAGATATAGATTAAAATCAACTTCTATGTAAAAAGACTATACATAAGGCTTAACTTTTCTCATTATTATTGGTTCATAGTCAATTTTTCATCTCTCTCAACTTGCCACATTAAGGATATCCGATCCTCAGCCAGGAAGGATAAAACCAATAATTAATATTTAAATTGAAATGCATCAAAATGAAGCTTGAAAATGAAATTTTTTTCATGCAACAAGTTTCATTTTATTCATCTTTATAAGATTCTATAAAAAGGTCTTATAAAAGTTTACATTTGAGTAATATAAAAGGAAAAAAAAATCTTAATAAAGTTCTAGAAAAATAATATTTTCTTGAACCAAGGCTTATATACTAATGCTTATCAGCATGATATGACATAAGAAGTGATCTGTGGTGTCTTGAAATGATAGCAAAAGCCTTTTAGACAATGTTTTACAGAATACATGACGGAAATATAGGACAAAAAATACCACATAAGTATAAAAAATCGGGACTATTTCTCTGAATGCCTGGATACCTATAATTTTTTAACCTTAAATATATTTTTTAATCAATTTGCAATAAGAAAACTATTACTCCAATTCGCTTTTTCCGCAAAAAATATTGGAGATTTGACAATTTTCCCTAAATATTATTATTATATGAGATACTTTAATCCTTAACTTTTTAAAAATACTGTGGATAAATTTACATAACTTTGTGGATTCAGAGATACTTTTATGAGTATATTTAATTGATTAACAACTAATTTTATAAACCTGAGGATCGGACTACCTTAACGAAGATTCTTTTCTCGTAGTTTACTCTAAATACGATGTTTTAAATGAAGAAAAAGTTTTCCATGTCTCAGACTCTATGGCACCTTATCCTACTGTATAATATTCCATGTCAAAAAGAATTCTTCACAATCTTAGCATCAAGGTCTTGTTGGTCAAGAAGACCTTATGCTAAGATTGGGACATTCTTTTTTGATTGGTATTGATAATGTTTGGTACTGGTTTGTACTGTACAGGGTGTTTCAGCAAGCATGTCCTGACTTTGCAGTTTCAATATAAAGTTAAATAGAATTAGCAATAATGAAAACCTCATAACAAAACAATTTTATCAATATGAAAGTTGAAGTAATTCAGAATCAACTACTTTTAAGACATGCATTTTTTTAAAAGTTCGAACATAAGTAGAGTTTTTAATTTAACGTCATTTCATGGGTCCTAATAAAAACATCACAATATTTTCTGTCTCGACCTCCATCCTCATTTTGTTTCTGAAATCCTTTATGATATAAATTTGGAATTTTTAATGAAAAGTCTGTTTCCGAGAAAGATGGTTTTCATATGAGTATTTTTTTTAAAAATCTTATGCACTAGTATTGATGATTTTTCGGGATTTTCTGTTTGTATTGTTCAGTTTAAAAAAAGTCCATAGATCCAATTCTGAAGGGAAAAAAACTCACAAACTAATTTTTGAAAATATAATCAATACTCAAATAGGTTGGCTTGTGTGATAATTTTATGCATAAACACCTTCGGCGTTTATGCAAATTATCACATAAGCCAATCCATTGATCACTTCATGAATTCAAAAAATATTACAGTTATTCCTTAACTAAATGTTTACATTTCCAAGAATCGCTTGCATCTGCCTCTCCTAATTTGGACACACCAAAAACTTTCCAAGAATAATGCAAGTGCGATAACTCTTACACGCAGAGCATTCCAATGTACATAAAATATTTTTAGTAAAACTTAAAATTCATTAATCTTTAACTAGTCAGGGCAGTAAGAAACATTTAATGAAGAAATAGAATATCTTACTAACAAAAACTTATATTTACCTGACATAACATTGAAATTCATATAATGGTGACATTTTAGGAGGGAATAAAAATATTGTTATCGTATCCGAGAAGATTTGTTAGCTTTGAACCCTTTATTATGTTTTGCATTTGTTAGAGTTTACGTTGGTAGTCAAAATTAAAACTCTCATTTGGAAAATCTAACCAGCACACATATTTACAATAAAACGTTAAGTCTGGTAATAAGTGTAATTACCAAAATACAATCAATGAAAACAAAAGATAAAAAATCATAACAAATATGCGAAACATTTAACTGTTTCTTTAAAGACGTTTGATTTTGAAAAGTTCATAATAAAATACATATATTTGTATAATGAGTCATTGATGTATTGTTGTAATATTGACTTTCTAGTGTTTTGTATTCTATCTACATTTTAAATTTGTTTAATACATACACTAATTATACGAGAAAATTATGGAGATAACGAACAGTATTCAAACTTAAAAGTTCAATAAACAATTCCAGACAACAGCAGAGTAAACACGGTTCTCCGAAACATCAGGCGGAGAATTCATTTTCGGTTTATCAATACGTGATAACTCAAAGACAGACAGATAGACAGACATGGAGACAAATGAGCTGTTCCTTGAATATTCATATGCACCATGCGTGTGAAAACATGTACAATAGTATCAATCAATTGCCTGTAAAGTTTTCACAGAAAACAAAATACAAATACCCTCACTAAAGAAAATTTACAACAGCCAAAGATTTTTTTACGGGAGTAAACGTCTAATGATGCGTAAAGTGTTTGTTATAAACGTCACATGACGTCATCACTTTCTCAGTCTTGGTGCCTCAGATCCATTATATCTTGTTCCAGCTTTCCCTCACTAAGTCGTAGTATTGCCTGTAAAATAATATTGTAGAATCAAAGGTAGAATCTTTGATTCTACAGTTTGTATTAAGCTTTTCATTTCTGGATTTTATTAAACTAAAACTGATAGTTTGAGATAACAAGAAAAATTGGCAGAAATATTTTTAAAATAATAAATCAACACATCTTGCAAGAAATAATGTCATTTTCGAGCCTATAAATCGAAACAAAAGAAAAATAAATAAAAAAGAAGTTTTTTTAGTAAAGCAATAGTCAAAAAGTACTCACTAATTGATAATATACCTCAACACACTGCAGAAATAACGTTATTATTTTGATATAATTCAAATTAAAATAAACGAATGGTGGGAAGACTTTAAAAGTAATCCTTTCTTTCTCAATTTAGACTTACTATTGTAACATACAAACGTAGATTTATAATATATCACCTGACATAGATCTGTCCACTTCACACGACAGTCCTCTTTCTCCATGACACTGGTGGCCGGAGTTTTATGTTCCACCTCGTTCCTATAAACTCGGATTCTCTCTACGTCATCAGTTGGAGATTTCTGCCCCGGTTCCGGTGTCTTTCCCCAGCCTTTGGTCGGGAAAGGAAGATTTGGTCCGAAGTTCCTCAACAGTTTGTATATAAGGGTCACGTCAAATGCAGAAGATGTTGGAATCGATTTATCTACTGTATAATCATATGAAAAATTTGAGATAGTTTAATTGAATATTTGAAAAATTTTGAAAGAAAACATGTTCACAATGTTCATTAGAGCAAAAGAAGGTGGCAGGTAAATGAAATCACATTTTAAGATTTTATTTAAAAAAAAGAAAGTAAATGAATAAATAAGATTACAGTAAACATTAGTCATTAAGAGTTTAGCTTATAAAAATATTCATATACCACGTTTTTAAACTTTCATTTCAAATGTTGTAATTGTAGTTCTGTGCACTATAGATTTGCCCTATTAATTTTAATCGCTCTTTAAAGATTTGAAGAACTTTAAAGATTTCCGTTTTTAACAGAAAAAGTTTACAAATAGAAATTGTATGAAGAAAAGATGCATGGGCATTTGTTTGTATGGTTGTAAAAATAAAGAAGAGAAATACCTCAATTATATGAAAATAATTCTACATATGTGTATCTTTCTTTTGTTTTTCTTTTAGAAAACAAGAAAATTGTCCATTCTTCTAATCTTTGCAAAATAATTAATATTAATATGACTGAAACAAAAAAGACTGGTTTTTAGTTTATGTTTTCCTTATCATTCAACAAAAATATTTGATAATTTTTAACGTTAATGTCGAAATTTGGCATTGTAATAGAGAAAAATAATAAGTACAGCTCTCAAGTGACAGAGAGAAGCACAAACGTTGATCAAAATATGTGCATAGTGATAAAAATGAGAAGAAATGCTGAATTCCGTTATACCTGGAAATAGTAGATCACATTGGTCTTTATTAAACTGTCTACGTATGTTATTTTTCTCCTTCTGAAGTAACATAAATAGCTCTGCCGGTGGAAGGATTTTGTCAAAGTATCTCTGAAGAGCTTCTCTGCCAATTTTTGTGAGCTTTTCAAAACAATGAAACCTGTATGTTCTCATTTCAGGTTCAGGAAGATTCCTATAAGCCCCCTTTTCAACTAGAGCGTCTGGGTCTGAAGTGGAAAAGAAATGTATTGATTTCCCCTGAAAAATGTCTCAGGGTCATTTTAGAATTCAGAGACAAGTACATGAAAAAATGAAAATAAAAATTCAATACCTGTTGACTCCGCAAGTACATCCTAAAAATATGAAACAAACATGTGAATGATATTGCATATATCAGTAGTAAACCATTAATTATCAAAATAAATTACATTTCATATCAATGCAAGAATATAAAAAAAATAATAATTATTTTCATTATTTTAAAAATTCAATTTGACATTTTTTCAAATAAGGTGAACAAAACCATTGAATAAAACACCAAAACATTTTCTTATTTTGAAAGGTCTAACGTATTAATGCCATATTTTTAAAATGTTCAAGTAATGCGGCTTGCAAAAGATACTTGTTTGTTTTACATGTTAGTGTTGAAATTGTGATGTATATGAGATTAGTGTGATTCTCAGTTATCGACTGAAAATTCGAGTGAAAATTATTTTACTTAATAAATGCAAGGTATTCAAAAAATGATTGTGTGCATCTTATAGTTATATACTTAAATACATTTATAATATCAACAATGATTACCAGATTCCAGTAAGAAAGCAGATTTGATTCACGTAGAATGTGGCTGTTATTCAGTTCATGTTTTGGACACAGCATAGTCCCCTTCTTTAACAACTCTTCTTCTTTAACGAAACAATCATCATGTTCGTGAAATACTTCCTGCTTTGAACATTGGAAACCAACCGTGTACATGTCGATTTTTTTATGAAAATTCTGAAGCAAATCATTCAATAAATCTGTGATAACGTAACGAACTTCCAACACTACTGTTTTGGTAACCAGAGTATCTGTTGGTTGAAAAACCTGAAGTTGTATGGAGGAAGGATTCACGGCCAAAGCTACCGCATGTTGCTTATACGAAAAACAAGCAACGTTTTTGTAAAGACAAAGCCCTTTGTCTTGTAAAACTCTCCATTCTCTGTTGGTTCTTGTCAAGCAGGAAACG
Source organism: Saccostrea glomerata (assembly GCA_003671525.1). NCBI lineage: Eukaryota > Metazoa > Mollusca > Bivalvia > Ostreida > Ostreidae > Saccostrea > Saccostrea glomerata. Next base: position 189,751 of record PRKT01000623.1, on the reverse strand, counting down.
ATCAGACGGAAGTAGAAGAAATATGGCAAGAATTCAAATCGGAAGACCAACACAGACGTTTTGTACTCCAAAGATTGGAAATAGTTTTCCTCAGCACATCCAAACGTGCGCTTGTTTGCACACGGAATATAATGAGCAACTGTACCAAGAGCAATTAAACCAAGACGTTCCATGTATTGAAGAAGATGGTCTTTGCACTGGTATCTATTCCAGAAATCCAATTCAAAGTTTCTCAATCTCCATATGTTTGCCAAAAGTGTTTCTAAGATATGACCACTTTCGAAAAAATCCAACCAATCACGCCTGTTTTCTGCAATATCTCTGACGTGGTTTGGATCTGTAATTATATTCTTGAAGGAGTCAATGAACCACTGGATATCCAAAATTACTGTGTCCGAAAGTGCACCCTCCTTGAAGTAAAGAATGACCCCAATATCATGATAAAATTTCAGGATGTCTCCCATTTGCGCTCTTTTTGATTCATTTTCACGGTAGCACTTTTTAGATAATTCCTCGAATGATATCATTTTTGAGCTATCTCTCCTCAATTCTCGAAAAACAACCTCACATAACGCCCAGTCGGTTGGGATGGTTTCTTTCCATCTTTCTTCTCTTGCAATATCAATAATACACTTTTTTAAGTCAGAAAATGTATCATTAAAAGGTGTACCATCAGGATGGAAACCAAGAACAAAGCATCTCTTCCGGTCCAAGTGCCCCTTCAAATGTTTGTTGAACTGAAGATGATCCAGTATTTTGTTGTAGAACGTATCAGAATTCTGCAAAAGTTTTATAGATACATAATTATATTTTTTTTTTCTAGAAAGGACTTTGCGCTTTCTTATTATGTTTCTTATTTTAAATAGGTTTGTGTAATTGTTTGATTCATGTAATTAACTGTATGCCTATAATTGATTGGAAAACATGATTAAAAATTACATTTTAAAATAAATATGCATCATACCTGGCCTTTGACTTTTTCAAAATGAGTTCCTACAATGAGAACTGAAGCATCACTTTCACAATAGGTGTGGACAGACTTCAGCCAAAATAGGATGTACTCTGTGTAAAAAATATAAAATCATATTTGGATTTTACAAATTTTCTCCGTGTTTGTAATTTCGATGTTACATGTGTTTGTTTATTTCTTGTTATTTAAAACTAAATGTACATTCTGCCAGGTGAATAGCAAGTGCCAATCAATGATGCTAATTTCCCACTGCTGACATTAACCGGACGTCAGTCGGCGATGACTAATCGAAGAATTTCTTATGTATTTTATATATTTTAGGAAGCATATTAACTAACATGTACCTTTACTGAGTCTTTGTTTGGTATGCCAATGGCATGAATAACAGGTTCAACACATTAAACATTAAAGCCGCTTAATCCAAAACAGGCACATATTATCTTACACAATAAAAGTACGTCATTACATGGAAAACATATAAAAATAAATCATAAGATTGATTTAATAGTTTATTGCAACAATCCTTACAATGAAAACATAGATCAAAAACCTTACTGACAAACAGAAGTTCCTGACAGGAAGTAAAGATCCTTTGAAAAAAGAATTATAGGTTATAATTAATTAGGAAGAACAAACACGAGTATTTTTTTTCCATAAATAGAAGCCCAAGTCATAACATATCTTTTAAAAATTAAGAAATTACATGTAACTAAATATAATCATCAGTAATTTTTATATTAATATGCACATTTAAAAGAATAAAGGTAAATGAAAGTTCAAAGGAAGTTTAGTAACTAATGGGTAAAATTTTGTCCGAGTACAGGTATAAGAACTTTGTTGTGAAAAAATTTGCTCGGGATTGTTCTTCGTAATGACATATATGCAATAAATGTAATTTTTCAAAGGTGTTTCACACCACTGCAAATAGCGAAATAATTTTTTTTTACTTTTGAAATTTGGTAACTTTTAAAAGAAAAAGACTTTGGGGATATAATTTGACAAAACTTGATATAATTTATGGACAGTTATTTTTCAATCAGAAAAACGAATATATTTTTTCACAATTAAAATCGAACTTAGCGGCCCAAAATAAATAGTCTAGTATTTCTGGAGTGTAGTGATTTTTAAAAAATACTTTTTACCACATTTTCCTATGATACTCAAGAGAAGAAACGTAAAGCATATTCATTGGGAAAGAAAAAATCCAATTAGCCCCACGATAGAATATATGAGGGGGGTGGGGGTAGGAAGTGGTTAACTTACGTTTCAAAGCCTGGACATAATCTAGAACTCCAGTGATTCCTTAATTCTTTGTATTTATATTGTATATCAATAACGTCAAAATTTTGCATCAAATTAAGATATATTTAAATAGTAAATGTAAAAGATAAAGATAACAAACATTTATCGATTTAAAAAAATCCAAACACAATTCAAAATTTGTGAAGAGGGCATAAAACAAGGTGGAATCAGATGCCTAGAAGGCTTAAGCATCCCTGATGACCGGTCATACCCGCCTTGAACCCTATATATGATCAGATTAACGTTCAACTGAGGTATTCTTCATTCTATCGGGCTTCAAAAATGTTTTTCAAAGCAAATTTTTGATCAATGTAAGCCTATGACAAAAAAAAAGATTCATTAAAAATTAAACAAGAGACCCATAGGCCACATCACCCACCTGAGCAATGTAGTTGGAAAAAAGCAGAAATCAGTTTATACGAAACTTGAAAAGTTTAATCACAAAAGTGGTCCAAAAAAATCCTTTAAGGGAAGGTATTATTTGAACAAACTTGAATGTACGTTAACTAAGAATCCTTGCATATTTCATTGACTGCCTTTGGATTTCTTGCCATTTGTATTTGAACTTACATTGCGGGGGCCGTGTTGGCAGTGCCCTATCTAGGGGTCATGACTTGAATAAACCTGAATCTACACTACCTAAGGATGCTTCCATATTAATATAACTAATCATAACTTTTCAATTCTTGAAAAAAAAGATTTCTATAGAATTTTTCTACATATTTCTATGCAAAAATTAAATTCCATGTTATGGCTCAGCCATACTCCCAGTGTTCATGATTTGTACAAACCTGAATCTACATGTACACTGCCTGATGATGCTTCCATATATCATATGATCATTCAGCCTTTGTTATTCTTTAAAAGAATTTTCCTATTTATTTCTGTGTAAAACTTTGATCGGCCATTTTGGTCCCGTCCTACCCCTGGGTCATGATTTGTACAAATTTGAATCTACATTACCTATGTTAAATTTTGACCGGCCCTTGTGGCCCCGCCCTTACCACGGGGTCATGCTTTGAAAAAACTTTAATTTACACTATATATTTCCCTATAAGTTTCATCTTCATATTTACATACAATGTAGTATATTGAAAATCGCACAAGACAACGCCAAGAAACAGTAGAAAATAAACAGATAGAAATTTAAAGTAAAATCCAAATATATAATCACCTTATCATTCCTTTCTAATCTTCTACTGTTGAATCCGGAGGGGATCATATATTTCCTCTGAGTCTTTCCATCTGTCCGTCTGTCTGTGCTCATGTCTGGCTGTCAGTATGTCCTATTGCAGATATTGAGCACATTTTTGGCATATAAGTGTATTTTGATGATTCGGTTTAAAATCGGGTTCGTGCTACTCTAAATCAATGATCAAAACATCACTGCCATGTTAAATATTATTGATTTTAACATAGACCTAAAACGAAGGGACTGCCGACTTATGACGTCACAATCACTATCTTCTTGCGCCCCCACCGAGATGTATAGAAACAGACTTCCTGTGATGAATTCAATGTTGTCGCTTCATTATTTTTTGCATTCTTTATGGAAATAACAAAAAAATTAGAAAAATCAATCACTTATCTAAGCTTTCCATGACGAAATGATATCGACTGACTACTTATAACTTTACGCTGTGGAGTCGATGGAAACGTTTTAACTGCAGACATCAGCTGACTACGACGTGACATCTCTTGAATGCTGGCGATTATATTTCACGGTAGTACATAATTTATATTCTTATTTAATTTACAAAATAAGGAAACAATTTTCTACCAATATTTTTACAACAACGACCAATTTCACATCTATGCTGAATTGATATAAACTGATAAAATAACAAATGCATCGTGAAGTGCCGTTCAACAATTTAATTAATTAAGATGTTCCCTTTGGCCGTTAATGATCTACATAAATATGTATTTTTAAAAAGTTAGTTATAACTCTTAGAAGATTTATTAAATCGTGTTAAATCAGGATTACAGCATTGTCAGTGATCAAAAGATTTTCTAAGAGATTTTTTTTAAATTTTTTCCCCGCAGGATTTGTACACAGCCTGTCCACTTTTCAAATGAAATTAGGGTCTGCCTTGAACACCAAACTCTGCGGAAAATGTTTGAGAACATGTACCATGCTATGTACCATCTCACTCTGGTATAATATGTCGAATGTGAAAGAACAATGATTGGTTACAAACCTGCACAGGATTAAATCAACAAAAGTACCAAGTGGTGTGTCCCATATATGCACGAATGAGTTGCATATAACTGGATTTCAATGATTTAATTATCATGTTTAGAACTCCAGTTTTTTTCAACTTTACTGTGTATATATCCAGAATGTGATTATTATTAACTTTTGTATATCAACTCAAAGACAAACTGCATCAATGAGAGAAGGATATGGAAATAACGAACAGCATTCAATCTCAACGTCCATTAAACAATATACAAATAAGAGCAGAGCAAACACGGACCTCCAAAACATAAGAGGTGGGATCAGGTGCCATGGAGGAGTGAGCATCCCCTGCCGACCGGTCACACCCGCCGTGTGCTCGTTGTCATAATCAGGAAATAACGGAAAAAATCCGTCGTCAATTCAGTGTATAAATAATGGACTTACAATTGGTATGAAAAACGTCAGTCAGCATTTCATTCAATGATAAATTGTATTTGCTGACAAGGTCATTGTATCGACCATAGAATTTACGAAATGACGACTTTAAACGAGACTGTTGATATTCTTGTTTCATCAACTTGCTTGTCAATAATTTACCTCGTTTAAGAAATTGTTCATACGTAGAGCATGCTCTTGCGTATCGGATCAACTGAGATATATATACTCCGTATGCAGGTGATGAAGGTATATTGCTGCATAAGTAAGGGAAGTTGACGATAGAAAAGTTAAAGTCATCACGTTTATCATATAGCTTGGTTGTTAGATTACCATTAGTGTCTTTTTCAAGTAAAATATCCAAGTATGAAGCAGAAGTGTCGGGCTCATATTTCGAGGGACAGTTTAATTTTTGGAGGAGTCTAGAATCTTTTATCTCAAGCTCACCAGGATATATAGTGTCGACGTAGGAATGGAATTTATCATTATAAATTGACAATACGTCGTCGATATATCTAAATGTCGAGTTGAAGGCCACAGCAAGTGTTTATAAATGAAATATTATTAAAATCATTGTTATATTTTAGACTTTTCCACTTTTTTTACTTATTAAAGGTTATTCAGCCTAAAACAGTGAAAAGCACTGATAATTAAAATTAATTTTGCATGGTTTAAAATTGTATATGAGAGTTACTTCTTGAAATTTTTTAAGGTGATTTTACAGTTTAAAAAGTCAGCCATTTCTATAGTGAGTTAGTATAAGTGAGCACTGCTTTAGATGTACATGTATGGCACATTTAATGTCTTTTTAAAATAATTATGTTTAATATAATCAATCATAACTGCAAAGTACAAAATAATAATCCCTGAGCATCATGCTCAAATGCGGTTATCTTTCTCCAATTGATGCTACACCTTAGATAAAAAAGCTGATGATTCAAGTATATTAAGGCTCAGGATAATAGTCATCATTTTTGCAAATATTATCATTGATGCCATGATCTTTTTGATTCTGCAAATACAGCATACCTAAGTCTTATGTCCAAGATAGACTGACGTCTTGGATATTAAATGCTAAGCCATTTTTCACATTGAATAGTTTACGTTTTTAAAATTTTTCGAAAAGGAGCATATAGCGGGTGTGAACGATCCATGGCATCTGATCACACCTCTGCTTTCAGAGGTCCGTGTGAGTTCTCCTCATAGTTTGTTACATTTTTACTTTGAACATGACAATTGTTTGTTTCTTTTTTTCAATAATGCAGAAATATGTTTTTAATATAACCAGTGAAATTGAATAAAAATGAACAAAATAAAGATTTTTGGGGAACACCTTATTGAAAGAGTTTCGTAAGTTATTCTCTTTTTCAAAAATACATTAAATAATTACCGTTTTACTTTAAATCCATATATTCTTAACATGAAAACATTAATGAAAACTGGCTTCTTACCACCATATGTCCAGTCAGAAAACATTGTCCCCTCCTGTTCACACAGAGCAGGGTCGACCTTTTCATCAAATGACTTAGACATATCTATCACCAGTAGATAGAAGGCTCTTCTGCTGAGATAGACCTGATGACAGGCGTAGTAGGCACACTGTCCTCCAAAATCCATAACACTCAACAGCTGTTTACCCTCTTTATCTGTTTCTTCTCTCACAGCTAAATTTGGAAATTAAAAGAATCAGCTGCTGTTCTTATGTTAACCTTATAATGCACAATCTGCCTCATCTGCTAATCTGACCAAAAATATAGTTCCAGTTCCAAGACAAAAATATTTGTCCTGAAAGAAATTTTAATTCATGACTGCAAAATATTGTTTCATAGAAAATACTTATTTCAGTTTGAATGAATTAAAGAGAGATCGATTGAAGTACATTTCTACAGATATTATCGGCTGTTGAAAACTGAAACGCAACGTAACTTTTCTGTTTACTGTGTCTCCACGTGCTAGTCACTTCCTATCTACATTTCCGTGAATTTGCAAAGTTATTTCGTTAAAACTCATTCTAATTGCACGCACAAATACTCTGAAGTCAATTCAAAAAATGCTTGAGTTTCTGATTGACAATATCGATTTTGTGTTTGGAGACAAGGTTTTCTAACAATCTGTTGGAATGCCTATGGATATCAATTGCGCCCCGTAAACGTAAATCTGTAATGTTTTGCTGTAGATAATTTTTTTTTACTAATTTGCGAGTTCATTGCATTAAAAAAATACTTTTCTTAAAAAAAATCATCAATAAGAAGATGTTAACAAAGCAGTGGTTATTCGCAAAATTTTTATATATAATCATTAATCAACAGCATTTTGACCCAAATTCGCAAAAAAAGACGAAAAAATTTCCAGATTTACGATATTAGCAGACCTATTTTGTATTCATATGAAGAAGAATTTGGGCAAATCTGAAAAAAAGAAAACACCGTCTTGCTGTGGCCTTCAACTCAATATTTTGATATATCAACGAAGTATTGTCAATTTACAATTATTGTTATTTCTAATCTTATGTCGATATGATATATCCTGGTGAGCTTGAAATAATAGATACCACACATCTCTCTCATATTTAGATAGTTTACTTTAAAAAAGACGTTAATGGTAATCTAACAGCCAAAACTCTACGAGGGCTGTTCAATAAATAATGTCCTAGGTGTTCGGAAAGAAGCAAAAGACGCTGTTCAATGATTTAGTCTCCAATGATTTCCTGGACTTGTTTCTTCCTTATGAAAGAAGGTTTTTCAAGTTTAGAAATAGAAACAAGTCAACAGGTCAAAGATCTGGCGAATATTGTTAATGTGAAAAATTATTAACTTTCTGTTTATCCCGAAACCCCATTTACTCTTCGGGGCGTGCGGGTTTGGACGCTGTCATGAAGAAATTTAATGTAGTGGATTCCTGATTCTAGGTCCATCCTCTAATAAACCTTTCGATTTTTTGCCAAACAATTGCTTTCTACACTCCTCCAAAAATTAAACTGTCTCTCGAAATACGAATTTGAACAAAAATACCACTAATATTTAAGAAAATTGCATATAAATCTGTCTCTGTGCTCTTGCATATCATTATTCTTTTCAAACCTTCGCTGTTTTTATCAAGTACCTCTTATGGTAAATTTTGTGTTGAGGGTTTTAAGCAATAAATTCATGTTCCATTATCTGTCTGCATATCAAACAAACATGGATAACTACAAATACTGATATTTTAAAATAGTTGTTAAGACATTTGTACACGCTGACGTTTTCACTCAATTTTTCAAAATATGGAGTGGCCTTTGAGTACCAACCTTTTTTTCCTTCCAACGTTTCTTAAAAACAGTGTAAATTATTCCCGATATGACGTCTATCAAATTTGCTATATGTCTTAAAGTCAATCCTGCATCATCAAATATTATTTGTTGAAATTTGGCAAACATTACATAAGTTGTTCTAATTTTTGTTGGCAAGGACGGTACCCATTTTTTGATGCCCATTATATAAATTTTTTTTTATCATTGAAATCCACCTTATCATTTGTCTATAAAACAAGCATTGGTTTGCTTTAAATGTCACATATTTCAGTGAAAATTTCTTTGGGATATTTAACAAGTTTTACAGCAGCTTAAATGATGCTTTTATTTTCACTCTAGTTTACTAATTCTTAACCATTTACTTATAATGCAGTGTCTCAATAAACCCTTATTTCCCAGCTTCTCACGATGAAACGATGTGATGAAAAGTGATCACATAAACTTTTATAAATTCATGAAAGATTCAATAATTGTATGTCATACAGTTCAGGACATTATTTATTGAACATCCCTCGTATACGGAAGCCCATTTAGGACCTATTAAAAATATTTTTGAATTCGTTATATCGATTTTTAGAATTCGTTATTACGAATTTAATTTGTTATAACAGATTTATTGAATTATTTATAACGAATTTTATTTTTAATTACAGATTTATTGAATTCGATACAACGAATTAAATCTGTTATTATTATTATTTGTTATAACCAAATTCTTGAATTGTTAATTATAAATCACCTTTGCTTTAAATTAATAATGCAATGACATATATTATGGTTAACAATAAACAACATACTTCTGCGACATTTATAAATAGGAAATGAGGAACACATGGATTACTTTAATGTTACAGCCAGTCTCTTTGGAATCCGAACTCGCATCGTGTATTTTCCTTTTCTCTCTTATTTACTTATTTATTCATTTATTCTTTACCTTTTGAATTTCATTATCAATATTTGACTTTCAAGATTTTTCAGTCTTAAAAATTGTTTTCTATATGCCCGTTTTAACCCCCTTCTGAAAAAAGAGAAAAGGGTGTTTCCTAATGTATATCGAATTTAAAATAAATAGTGATGTATATTTGATTTGCCTTTGCTGGAAACATGATTCAGATTTCTGTTCTACTTGGCTTCCTCAGATTTATACTAATTTCAATTACCTGATTCAATCCATTTAAATAAGTGAGGCTTATATACAGACTTAGTATAACAACTGAAATTTTAAATTAGGGGACAATATATTAATTAAAAATCCAGTTGATCCAACCCCAACAAGCACACACTTATTGGTACAGTGCTTGTATAGGCAGTGAAACTATCTTGCAAATGTATCTAAAAGATGGAACACCCCCCCCTTCCGCACTGACACACTCCTCCCCGAGGAAGGGATTTTTGAGTTAAGAATATTCTCCATTTTCTGATTATTAAAATTTTTTCAGATAAGAGTGGTAACCCCCCCCCCCCCACAGTACACAAATTTTCAATATCAACGTGCCTAATCAGTACAAATTTTATATACAATGAAACGCATTGAAGTAATAAAATTTTCTGTTTGGATGGAACGTTTAGAGCTATCTTTAGACACGCCCATTTCTTTATAAAGGAAAATTCGGTCAAATGATTCAATCGAGTACCTGTAGAACAGGTATTTCATAAAAATAATAGCCAATGAAATTGAGAGTCTACAGAAACACAGAGTTAGCATGTGTTCGACCGATACATGCTATGCGAACTCCAATAAGCATGATAAAATCATAATTATGTAGAAATTCGTTGCAATGCGTGTTGTACATAAGCGGGGACTCTATACATAGCTCTTTCTTAAAAAAAATCTTCATTTCATTGTAACTCATGTTGCTTGTCGCGGAAAGTGTAGTGTCCTAAAACATCACGACGAATATTGCTATCTCGTTTCTACAGAAATGGGCTTGTCGTTATGCTATAATTGACGTTCAAAACATGACTCAGAATGTTTTATCCCAATGGAAAATTTTGCCACTTCAATTCGCTTCATTGTATCAAATAACTGGAGACATTATGCTTTAGTACTTTTAACGTTTCTTTCATTCAATATTCAACAAAATATAAAAAAAAAATACAACCTACCAAAAATATTTTCTTTGAGAGTCAGCTTTTATCTATTGTCATTCAGCTTGGTTTCTAAACTGTCCACTGTATTTAAAATAGGCTTATTAAGTATAAGTTTTTATACAGTAAAATATTAAATTAAAGTTTTGACAAAAATCATGCTTTCCACTCAATTCATTTTCCCAAGAAAAATAGCCAAGCAAAATGGGAATTGAAAAGTATAATGTAAGTAATATATGATCCAAGTATGCAAGCAGGGCGCATTGGCATTGGCATCCCTTATTTAATAAGGTTTAGTTATTTTATTATTACTTTTTTTTTTGGTTATTGTTTTTAATTCGCACAGAGGAACTTACCACGAGCAACAGACAATCGTTGAACTGCAACGTTTATGCCAAAATCATGTTTTCATTTTACTTCGAACACGTGCCCCAGGTCAATCTATGTTCGTGTCAATGGAGCGCAAAATAAAAAAAATCTTATGAAGAAAATACAAAGATTAAAGACTGAGAAAAATGTCATGGGTATTTTAAATAATTTGTTAACTATGCAATAAAATATTTAATAAATTGTAGTTTGTGTCAAGTTCAGAACACCGGCGCTTCAAGGGTATAGAAAAAATTAATTTAAATGGACAAAACACTTTTTACATAATTATAATCGTTTTTGCCAAGGAATCCATCTGAAAAATTTTATTCATCGATAGTTCATCAAAGGAATAAAATGTTAATGCTGACGCAAATCGCTTTGCAGTATGACTTTTAGAAACCTAGACTTTTACCATTTATTTAACAAATGAATTATTTGTCATTATGAGCATGGAAATAATAGAAATTTAAAAAATGCTTTTCATTAACGAGATGGCCAGAAAAATGGTCTTTGTGCCTTTCCGATCGCCATAAGATTTTCCTTTGCTTTCAAGCGTAAAATTCCTGTAGTATTTGTAGTAACCCATAATGCAATTCTCATTCACCTGATTGGTCAGTTGAAGTCATGTTGGTGCCTTATTTGCTTAACTGAAGCCAAAAAATATAGTCCCGGTTCCCATTAAAAATTTGTCAAAAAATTATTAATTCATGACAGATTCACTGGAGAAAATTTTATCATGGAGAATACTTGTTTAAGTTTCAATGAATTCAAGAGAGATCGATTAGAGTACATTTCTACAGATATTATCGGGTGGTGAAAAATGAAACGCAACAAAACTCTTCTGTTTACATGTCTCCACGTGCTAGTCACTTCCTAGCCGCATTTCCGTGAATAATTTACCCTATCTAGCTGTAGTCTCGCTAACTCTTGCCAGAGCCACTGCCAGATCTATTCTTATTTCATCGGGTTTTCCATTTTGCAGAACACCGAAAAATGAAAGGTTCCGAACATCCCATACGCAAATGTGTAGTTGACCGTCAACTAGCCGTCAACTAACCGTCAACTAGTCGTCAACTGATAATGCGAAAACAGTTGACCACTAGGAGTTGAATGCTTTTCTGAAAAGCGATCAACTGATTTCCAAAAAACGGCCAGTTGACCATTAGTTGAATGCTAATACTTTGAAATTTCATGTAGAACCAGAGTTGACTACTAGTTGAACACTCCGACTTGTTAGAAAATTTCTCCCACGCTACATTTATGTTGGGTTCAAAATTACATTATCATAGATCGGGTTTGTTATACCATAATACAACAACCAAGATTTGAATCAGTACATGTGTATTTTCTGTAGAAGATGGGAATTTTGATTTGAAACATTACTGTCTTCGTGATGATTCCGCGTATGAAATGTCTCATGTACTATAGTAAGTATATAAAATTTTAAGATTTGTTTTACTAAGCAATTGTTATTTTTAAACAGATAATAGGAATACAAAAAAAAAAAACTCTAGCCAGTATAGGTCCCTAAACTCTCTATTTTGTGTACTTTTTTAAATATTGAAAGAATTCTGAAAACTTGTCATGCATCAAGTGTTTTGTCGTGTTTCTTGTTGTGTTGGTAAAAAATATACCGTTGCTTTAGACTAATTCTATATATACATGTAACCTTTTCTGCCAAGAAAATGAAGAAGGCATGTAACAACTTATGAGAGTGTACGTGCCAGCTCAATTCATTTATAATGCATTTAGATTTATAAGTACATTTATGTCAAATTAGAAACTCTATTGGTTTGACTTTTCATATTTTCAAGGACACTGCTAGCTTAAAATTGTCTTAGATTTCAAATATCCCTCCATTTTTTTCAAATATTTAATGAAAGCAACCTACGTGCACTGACTAATGGAGTATTCAACTAGCGGTCAACTGCAAAGGAAATAGAGGAGTAATCAACTAGCGGTCAACTGTAAAGGAAATAGTGGAGTATTCAACTAGCGGTCAACTGCAATGGAAATAGAGGAGTAATCAACTAGCGGTCAACTGCAAAGAAAATAGTGGAGTATTCAACTAGCGGTCAACTGTAAAGGAAATAGTGGAGTATTCAACTAACGGTCAACTGCAAAGAATATATAGGAGCATTCAACAGTGGTCCACTCTATGCAAATGAGTTGACCGCTCCCTCATTTGCATGGCAAAAATTCAACTAATGGTCAACTGACGGTCAGTTGACCGTTAACTAGTAGTCAACTGAATACTCCGATTGAATTCTAATAGTATTTTTTCATATGGGATATGAAGTAAGGGTGGCATGGTGTATCACAAGACAACCGCGTTAACCACTACGCTACAGATTATATGCGTTATCGATGTCCGTTAGCATTATTTAAAGGAGCGGGTCTGTTGAAACGTACATGTTTTTTCAGAAATGTTTATCTTCATAAAGAATGGGTTCAGATTCCATTTTTAGGACAACCTAATTACAAAGTAAATATTCTATCACTAGCGTTCCATGATGGACAGTATAGTACTTTTTTGATACAGTTAAACACACTTATGGCGAACACTTATAATGAATTAAAGAGTACGAATACAAGGTATCAAAGTTATTTTCATGTCTTGGCTTTTTAAAAGATACTGAAAACTAAGTGATTTAAATGTACAGGGTTTTTGACTGCCGGATGTAGGACCAAATAAAGGCCCCATTCCCAATTGCAAAAATCCGCAATTTCTTTTTTTTTAACCAATAATGAACCCACAAAGTTGATCTTATCAAAGGTTTGCTAAAATACACATGGTCAGGTTTGGAAATCTGAATAAAAAATTTTTTGAGAAAACTGACTTAAGCTTTTAAAAATGTCCAGATAGGAACATTTGCTAAAGCTGAACAGCGAAAAACATGGCTGAAATATTGCCGATTCGGTGTTAAACAATAATATTCAATCAACCGCGCTTTTAGAAAAGCACACAGTCACGCTGATTTAAAACATGCTGTCACGCTAACACGAGTTTGCAGAACAGACTATCATACGTACATGCTTTCAAGCAATTTAATACGCCGTCGTGCTTACACAATACGCTATCTGGAGCTGTGTGTTAATGCAAAGGTGTTTTGTGCGAATTCGTTAGTGTAGCAGCATGCTGTAAGCGCGACAGCTTGTTGTGCGAACTTGTGACAGCTTGTTGTATGAACCCATATTAGTGTGACAATGTGTTGTGTGTAGCACAGAAGCTAGTTGTGCGAATTTGTGTTAGCACGAAAGATTGTTTTTCGAACTTGTGTTAGCTGTGTGCTGTTCAATGTTGCGATGGCGAGCTGTGTGTTAGCGTGACGGTGTTTTGTGTGTCAGCGCCATGGCGTGTTCTTATAAAAGCGCTGTTGAGCTTTAGCAAGTGGCCCTATCCGGATACCATAGCTTTATTATAATTGATCAGTTCTCAGATATACGCTTAATTATTGTCGCTATTAAATCAGCATTAACAGTTTCAAATACCGAATTAGAAGATATTTATTGCCTTAATCAATCGCTAGTTTTCAGTTTCATACAAGCTAACTAAATGAACCTAATTACTATGTAATAATTAAATACATGTATATCATTATGTTTTTTAAAAAGTACATACCGTAAATCTGGAAATTTTTACGTCGATTTTATTTTGAGAATTCGGGTCATAATGCTGTTGATTAATTTTTTCTTTTCAAAAGTTTGCGAATGGCCACTGTTTTGTTTACATTTCCTTTTTGATAATTTATTTTTAAGAAAAATATTTTTGCGAATTGAATGAACTCGCAAATTTGCTAAAAATTTATCTACAGCAAAAATTTCCAGATTTACGGTAGTTATACAAAAATATTGTCTTGCTGGTTATAAAAATTATGGTGTTCCAATGGGGTAATTTGCATAAATGTAACAGCATGTAAGGAACAATGTGCTACCGTGAAGTACCTATGTACTAGCATGATGTTCTCAACAGTCTGTCACACCAGTGCACTGAAAACAACACGCGGCTGTGCTAACACAAAACACACCATCATGCTAACACAACTTTACACAATCTATTGTGTGTTAGTTTGACGACATGGTATGTTGCAATCACCATTGAAATAACGACCAGTATTGAAATAATTATTTCAATGGTGGTTGAGGATGAATTTCAATAACAAACATAGATTGCAACCACCATTGAAATGCAGCCACTATTGAAATAATAATTTCAATAGTGGTTGCAAGTGCAATTCAATAACAAACATAGATTGCAGCCACTATTGAAATACGACCACTTTTGAAATAATTATTTCAATAGTGGTTGAGGGTGCATTTCAGTAACAAACATAGGTTGAAACTTCTATTGAAATACGACCACTTTTGAAATAATTATTGCAATAGTGATTAAAATGCAGATTTCAAAAGTGATTGAAATATTGATTTCAATAGTGCTGTAAACAATGCTTCACACAGATATTCAAATGATAATTTTAATTGTTGCTCACAATGATTTCAATACCACAACCACATTGCAAGCTTGATAGAAGTATCCCAACTATTTAAACAAATAAAAGGATGAAATGTGTGTTTTCTAACATAATAAACTAATTTAATGAGATTAATTATGATACATATAACAAAAGTTGTTCAATGTTTTCCTTTTTTTGTAGAAATTTAAATAAATACAGAGATTTTAACTAAACTGACCTACTTATAATTCAAACATGTTTGCAAATGTTATAAGCAAGCTAAATCTGGCCGAAATGGCAAAAAAACCAACAGACAATCAATCAATACGTCGGTAGATGAATTTTGAAATATTTTTTGTGATATAAAGTTCATTTGTCTTCAGTTTTGAATGGAAAGAATCATAAATACATCTAGATGTAGAAATTAGAATATCTATATTGAAAAGAAAAAAAAAGAAGACGTTAATATTTTGTACAAACTTCCTGATAAGAATTTGGGTTATTTTAAAAAAAAAGAATAGAGAATAGAACTAGATTGTCGCTTACATTCATGGAATTCCCTTCACTACAAAAATGGATAGAAAAGCTAAAGTCTACTCATCAAGACATTAGAAAGCATAATTTATAGGGAAGTTAGTATTAGGCTTATTAATAGAACATGTAGGTTTTATGTCAAAAGTGATTAAAATGTGGTGGTGTTTTGAAATGTATGTTCAATTTCTGTTGAAATAATCATTCACAAGTAGACGTAGTTTTAATAGTAAACTCAATAGATGAATTAAAAATGTTGGAGAACATAATGAACCATATAATCCTTATATTTTCTAATATAGTTGTTTCAATAAGTCTTGCAATGTGGTTGTATCATTGGATTAATTATAAGCAACTATCAAAATAATTATTTTAATCTCTTTTGAAATCATTATTTTAATCGCTATTTTAAACTTAATTTCAATAGTGAACATTATTTCATTAATTCAGTAGTGGTTGCAAGCTTTGTTATTTAAAAGCACTCTCAACCACTATTAAAAAATATATTTTCAATAGTGGTCGTATCTCAGTAGTGGTTGCAATCTATATTTGTTATTGAAATGCACTCTCAATCACTATTGAAATAATTATTTCAATAGTGGTCGTTATTTCAATAGTGGTTGCAACAATGGTGAAAAAAGTGTGTCGGCATATTGTTACTTACGTGCTAGCTCATTGTTACCTTGTACTAGCATGTTGTCGTAAACCCGCTAGTGCATTATTACTTTGCGCTAGCATGTTGTCTTACACGGGCTAGCATAAATGACTGCCTAAATTTGTGTAAACTTCTTTTAAATAATAAAAGAGTACTTTTACAAATTAAAAACAGAAAATGTGACACTATTTATGAACTCAATTTGATTTGATCAGTCTAATTATCTCATGAATTGCACTTTGTGTTAGAATTATAAATTTAAAAAATCAATTTCTTTTGGATAGTGGTGGCAACTGTCATCTGAGTAGTGAAATTTGATATCAAACATGACCATGATTTTCCAAAAGAGTATCTGTTGGGATATGACAAGGAATGAACAGCATTATAGTGAAATTAAAAGTTTTAAATGTATCATTTTTTAAATCCACAAATATGAACATATTAGTTGCTCACAGTTTTTCAAGTGAAATAGATTTTGTAACAAAAATGTGTATATTGGAGTAAATATTCTTTTAAAATATAATATTTTGTTTGTGTTGCATGTTGACCCCTATATTAAGGTCTTTTGTTTCAAAGATTAGACTTACTTATTCTAATGGTTAAGATATAGATCTTCTGTCTGCACCAGCAATATAAAATCATGTAATACATGTATGTTTATTTTACAGTATAATGCAAGGAAAGTTGCCATTTTGCCATATACAACTAAGGCATAAACATGTGCATGATTCCAAGGAATTCAGTACAAAAAACATGTGCATGTAGTTTTCAAATACAAGATTGAAGAGTTGTCCAGTCACTTTTCAAAGTCAATGAGGCACTAAACCTGCAAAACTGTGCTTGCTGCATACTTATTAGCTTATCTGAGCTCTAGGCACTAATATTTAAAAAAACAATTTTTATCCATTATCATCATTGTCTAAAATTTTACAATTTCATTTTCCCAGAACCACAAGTTAAATTTAAAGTGTACCTTGGCACAGAGCATCCTTTTGTGTAGGGGATTCAAATTTGTTCATATGTAGGTAAATACTTTCAAAGAGATTTGATTGTTTAATATACCTTTCAGAGAATTTTACACTTCTTTTGAGGTACAACAACTTGTCAATGGAAAGCTACAAATTCGAAACATACACAACACATTCCTGTGCATTTCTTGTAAAAGAATTGTTCTACTTACTTGTTGTCAAACAATGGGGATTGTTCATCAATATGATAGACACATTTGAATTATTAAATATCTGGTTATATAAATGTTTTTAAATCCATTTTAAGATTGTAATCAGTAAGATAGTAATAAGCAAATTAAAACACTTCTGTTTCTGTAGTATGACACGTTTCACTAACATGATTGCAACAAGGATTATATATTAGTCCAGATATCAAAAGTCACAATATAAGAAGTTTGAGTGCATGTTGTGGATACAATCTCAAGAATACTGTTAGAAAGAGTACCATAAGACCTCATGCTCACTCCAATTTTAAGAATTCAACGGAGGTTTTTTGGGTCAAAACGAAAAAGAGTATGTTAGCAAAGTTGACAATCTAAACAGAAACAGAAAAATTTTGCAAATTGCTAAGAAGGAAGCTACACTCGTTGCTTTGATATGAGCTCTGCTCTATTTCTCAACAGATTCTTCTCAAATTTTCAGAGTTTTTAGACGATACAAAACTCAATTAAAATATTTTTATACACCTCAAAACATTTTTTTTCGCTTTTGAGTTACAAGTATTTCCCTTTAAATGCAATTTTAGTACCCTTCGTTTTCAGACAAAGGTCCAGAAACGACAAAAGCTGGAGCAAAAAGTCTAGTGAATTTAAATACTACAAGAATTTAAGTTGTGGACATCGAATTTTCTTTTTTCGACTTGTGCGCTCAAAACGGTGCTAGACAGGGGTCAAAAATGAGAATGCCTAAAAGCGCAAAAATTTTCACAGCCACAGCAGTTTCTGTACAAAGATTTCGCGCTTTTCTCAACCGTTGCTCAGGTAAGTATACATTTATGGGGAGCGCCGCGGACCGAAAACCCTTGGCTAGCGAAGATAAACACACCTCCGCTGTGAATACATCTCTGGACAAATTCATCGGTTACACTGAAATTGTCACAGGATGACCTATCGTTAACATTTTCAATTTTGAAAGTAATTTCATTTTCACATAAATTAATGTTAAATTTTACTACTGAATGGTATGCTTAGTTGCATTATTTTAAAAAATGTGGATATCACTACCGCTACTTCTTTTAAATTTGTACGGATGATTCTATTGTTGGAAACGTACAAGTACATGTAGTACACAAGATTCTTTTAGACCCTACACCCCTCCACTTTGAATCAGCGAACTTGTGATGTTGTTTAGCAAATACAAATAAATACATAAAGTATTGATTTTGAACAGTTCAGTTGATATGCCCGGGTAATAGAAACCACCACTATAGTTTAATGCTTTCATAAAATATATAGAGAAAGGTAACATTTTTTGGTTTGTTTGTTTGTTATTGTTGTTTCTTCAAAAATTGTTTTTGAGATTAGTACAGTTCATTACGTTAATTCTAGTTCTCTTTGAATTTTAAATTTAAAAAATAAAGTGAAATTCAGCGGTGAATAACTAGACAAGTGCAACTTCGTGTTGAAACCACAACAGGCATGTACATTAAAATGAATGTCTTTTATTTCGTAAAATACGTAGAATATATTTATTGATGTTAAATCGCAATGGCCGCCAATATATCCTTTTTTAAAGCTATTTATGACATTAATTAAATAGTTCAGAGATGACTTCCTAAAACTTTCAAGATTATCTCTGACGTTTTGTCAGTAAATACTTTTTTATTTTAAATGGGAAACATATCATAAGGAATAAATAAAGGTTACTGATTTTAGATTTTTTTTTTTAATTAACATGGGGTAAATTATGCAATTTTTCTACCAAGATATCCGCATTTTTATTGTGCGATGTAAAAAAAAAGACAAAAATTAAACAGTACCAACGTTGATTATTTCTAAACATTTATTTAATTTTAACGCTGCGAAACCTTTGATCGGGTACTTGGTATTGTTGATAATTACATGTATGTAAGTCGGACACGTGGTGAAGGTGTGATCAAACGCAACATCTGTGTTGTAATGTGTATATAACACGCAAAGTTAACGAAAGAGATTGATAAATGTTTTAAAAAATATTATAAAATTTGAAAGGAGCTTACATGCTTATCAGCTTATATCAAATTATAAAAATTATAATTATTTTTTCATAAAGTTAAGTTGTATTTTTCCTTGATAATTAAGGGAAATGAAAAAAAAAATAAATAAAAGAAGGTTTAACATATATGTAGTGAAATATAGCAAACTTTTAATGATGAAAATAATTGATGGTTAACTTTTACATGTCCCTTAGATTGTTTTTTTTTTAGTTATAACTCTTTTCTGTTGATCTTTTGTTTTACATACCATTTCCAATCACGATTTGTATGTACATGTATAGTTGTACGAAATTAATGCACGGCGTTTCACCTGTAAATCAAAATTGTGAACCCATGAGATTTAAAATTTTGTTTTGGTCGCTTCCTTTAAGATAAAAGACTGCGACTGCATTTTGGAACAAAGTTGGAATTCAGGATGCCGTGTAAACATGCAGTGGTTATTGATGTGTTAAATAATGAAACAGTTACATGTAGCAGATCATGTGAGACTTGTCTTCTTTAAGATTGTAATTTTCCAATCGCATTATATCATTAAGAAAACTATCAGACATGATAAACCTAAGTCTGTAAATATGCGTATTAGTATTTGAGTATTTCAATTTACTCGAAAATTCCGCACGTCGGCGCTCGCTTTGGCCCCAAAAAAAGTCTTGATGCCACAAAGCATCCTTGGGTGAAGGGGATGCAATATTTTAAAAAATAAAATCGATTTGAAAGTACTTAAGAGTCGAGGGTCAGGGATCTCGTGAATTTACAATAGATCTTGCACTTAGGACTTTCTTCAGATTTTTTTGTGAAAACTACTTTTATCGTGCGATTTCACTTAAGATCAATATATGTCGTAAGATTTGTCGTATGTCGTAAGATTTTTGTGAAAAGGGCTACAGTTCATTAAATTTCGCGTTGTTATTGCATATCGCGTTGTTACACAGCATTTACCTTTTAAAATATCTTTCTCCTTCAGAATTTCGAAAATATCCTCATGCACTTCTAGGCCTATTGTAGATTGAACCCGTTGTAATTCATCAAAAGATCGCTTCTGTAGTCGCTTCAGCAGGGTAGTTTTTCCAGCTCCAGCACAACCAACAATCATAGCACGGGCCCTGTGTATCGTCTGTGTCCCTTTCTTTGCACATTCTACATATCTACTCCTGGCTTCGTAGTCCCATCTAAGAATTTCCTTAGGAACACATACTACAAGAATAAATAGAGGATATCGTGAGACAGGATTTTTGATATTTTCACTCATGCTTTGCACTCGTGAAAATATCAAAAACCCTGTCCAACTCGTGAAATAAATTCCATATTCAACTACAAAACATTGAATTTTCTGTTTATTACATTAAAAAAAATCTTTGGTTTTTCCTTTGCCTCTGTCTTTTTGTAATACAGTCATAGGATCGTGACGTCATAGTTGAGCGGTTGAGACGTCAAAGCTAAGTGAGTTGAAAATACTGTAAACATTGATTTAGCAACATATTTTTGGTAATTTTTACAGTTTTATTCGCTGTCAGAATGGTTTATTTATTTCCATCTATCTTATATTAGGTCAAGGAAGTTTTTTTTTTACAGCAATCTTCGTTATGGGAAGGGATATCGAGAGTTTTCCCGCACTTCTGATATTCGTCACACAGTGACAGGATACCACTTTTATTCAATGAATAAATTACAGTACTAGGATTGTCCAAAAATTCCATAGGCAAGCTTTATTTTGTAGGAACCCGATGTCGTATATTAATGAAACTTCGAACATAGATTAAACCAACATTTTCTAATTAACTTTTGGAGAAAATATCGAATAACTACATAAATTAGCCCTATTTAAATGATACATTTCATTCTCTTGTGTAGGAAGGCGGGGCAGTACCGAAAAAATACGTTTAAAAATTTGTATATTACATTTAAAATCCTACTTATCACTCTGTATTTTATAAATGCAAATGAAAATTCTTAATAATTTATTATAAACTATATTTCCTCAAATTTTGGTGTTTATGCTTTCTCAAATATGAATTTTATAACATTTTATATACATCGGGTTGAAATCCGACTTTGTTAAAAATGGCGGCTGTGTTGACACAGGCGGCGCACTTGGCTATGATCAAGAGTTTTGATTCTGAATTCACTCTTACAGAAATGTACAAGTCAAAAATGTTTGGTAGGCAAGGAAATGTTTCCTTGTCTTTAGTATTTAAAACTGTGCAACTCCATATTTGTTAAGACAGACGAAAACCCCGTTGAAATATAGGTTTTCACATTCTAATTATTTCATACATGTATATGCATACACTTTGTTTACATATTTTAATGTTTGATCATATAAAAGGGATTAAGATATTTCACATAATTGTCATCTCCCTCGGGAGATGACACATTAAGATTGTATGCCGGAAGTGAAGTCCTAGTGTAAGCCTCCATTAATCTTTCGGGAATCCTCGATGTTTTACAATATCTAAAGTGAGAATCTACACAAGGAGTTCCAAGTAGCCTGTAAACTGGTTTTATTTTAGAAGAACTAGCTTAGAAGTGTGTGATCTACTTTCGGTTTAGGCCTATTTGAAAGGCAAGGAAAATTTAGGAAAGAAGTACGATGCTTATAAATACCAATATTTCGGTGTGTCGTATATATATTGATCTTATTGAATTGGTAAGCCACACAAGGAGAATTGACAATGACGTGATTTCTATATAATTATAGATTGTTGACGCGAAGGGAAAACTGCTTCTTGCACAAAAGAACAGGCTTACAGGTGTGCGATCAATAGACCAAATCAAGGTTAAATTAACCTAACAGCAGGGACTGCGATGCTTAAATTTATATGCATGCTTTACAGTAGAAATAAATACCAATAAATATGCAAAGCATTTCATTTAAAGATTAAATTAGATTCTGCAAAAAATGAATGAAGAGTGGTCAACGCTAACGTTATGCCTAATTTTATGTTAATTTTTTAGTCTGTAATTGGATTTATTAATTTAATTCCTGTCAAACTTTAATGATTAGCTGCTTTTAAATGAATGATAATAATTGTCAGACACTTCATCCCTCTCATAGAAATCCTTGAATATTTTTTTTTTATATCGGTAAAATGAATCAAAAGCAGTCTGTGATTAGTGTACAACATGTACAATAAGAAGGAAAAATCACTTTTATAGGCATTAATAAATATATAGGTAGTATCCATATCTAATAACTGCGTGGTACCCAGTGCCCCTCATTTTCCCTAAAATGTAAGTGAACAAAACGTAAGTAAAGGTGGTTTCTTTCAAAAGGTTTAAAAACTTGAGGTAGAAATAATCTTTGGATTGCTCTTGCTTATGTTAAAATACCTGTCAGCTTAGTTTTCTGTTTGCTGAATAAGTCATTTGGGAACTTCGGGTATAATAATCCATATATTCATTGCGTTAAAATATTTCTCTTTCTGTTTTATTTCTTTTAAATTATTGATACCAAAGAGATGACATTTCAGGCTTTCTGGAAAGCCAAACTTGTATCTGTAATTGTTTTGATTAATAAAGGACTTTGCTTCTGGTAATTGGAATATTTTCTTGAAAAAATTGAACTTTTGACATTTGTCTTTTTTTACGTTGCAGATTGCTCCGGGTGTTAGAGGACGATATCACTTAAAATCTTATTACTCCCAGTCAACATGCTCTTTAAAATATAAGAGCTAAGTCTAGTCTTCTAAATTTTAGGACAACCCTCGTATTTTATGGGTAAAAATGTAATAAAAAAAATATTTTTCGCAGTAATCTTTAAAGATTTAGATATTTAATTACTCAAAATAAAGCGTAAAGTCATTAAGTGAAACTTTAAGAAAACTGAACGCAAATTAAACTTTTTAAGAATACTTACTCGCATAAAAGATTTATTTGCTTTTGTTGTCTACATTTTCTAAAAGGGTCGTTTTGGTACAGATAGTACAAAGAGACTTTTATACGAAAATCATAGTTTGAAAACACGTTAAGATTGATTGTTTGATTGATTAATGTTTTACGCCGAATCAGTAATATTTCAGCCATATATAGGCGATTAAAAACACGTAAAGCATCACCTAAATGAGCATTGAAATAAAACAATTGAATGATTTAAACGCCCCAAGATAAGCCGTATGGAACCTACTTTGAGTTTCTGTATTCAAAGCAAGTGGACGAGATATTTTAATCGATACTTGAACAATCTGGTGGTGGATCAATGACGGGCGTTTGCGGAAGGTAACTTCTAGCAGTTAATCTGATTTTAAAATGTAGAATGAAATGGTGTACTTGCCTGTAGCTATAATGATTAAACTAAGAAATTTGAGCGCTTGTGTTTGAAAAAATATAATAAGCATCATTTTTAAGAAATCTTAGACCAAAAATACGTATCACTTTCGACTACCAATATTTGTTTGTTTCTCTTTAGATATCAACTGCCCTTAATAACCTTGCAATTATACAAACCCATTTAGTTTGATACAAGTATAAAGGTAGTTTTCAAGCTTTTTGTGGATTAAGAAAACAATTGCTTTAAGATGTGTTTTGAATTACTATCAAAAATGTTTTCCGCATCAAATGATTATTATACATGTCTATATTTGTCAAAATCAAACAAAGAACAAATTATGAATTATTTTCAATTAGACAAATAGATTTGTTTGAGAAAATATGGTTATTTAAAGATGTTTTCTTAAAAATGAAAAAAAACCTTTATTAAAGTTTCTATAATAAACTTACAAATATCAGACACCAGATCGTGTATCCTTCTTTTAACCATTATGACGTGTCGCACTATGTCCATTCCAGATTCTCTTACTAAGTCCTCCTCCATCTCCCTTGGTATGTATAAACATTTTTCTCCTTTACCTCTATATTTTATACCAGACTCTCTTACAAAGGTTTCAATCTCCTCCAGAAACAATAAATTTTTTCGTCTTTCTACCACTTCACCATGTCCATAATCTAAAGTACGGACGTAATCAGACACCGAGTCAAATGATGACAATTTGAAATAGTTCTTGTAGTCCTCATCAGATTCTAAACAGTTCAGAACCAAGTATCCCATCACCTGATGACGGATATCCTCTGATATAAACTCTAGTGTCTTTTTCTCTTTATTCACTGTTAACATTTTGTTCTTATTTATCAATTCTTGTACTAGCAACGTATTATCAGTCATTACATCATCAGAACCATTCAGTGTTGGAAAGGTCTGTTGTATTTGTTCGACCTTCTCTTTCAATAATTTCTCTTCATATAAAATGCTATACTTCTCTGACATCAGAATGAGTAGTAGTATGCTCCATTTTGACTTGTTTAAAGACAATTGAAAAAAATCTGAAATTGAATGGATACAATTTAAAATTAATTCAAATAATAAACACTGAATATAGTTTGTTCAGTTTTTTTATACGTTAAAAGCTCTTTGAAAAGCATCTGATTCAGTATATATACAGTACCATTTTTTGGTCCTTAAAAATTAAGGACCTTAAAATAATATACTATTAATAATTTCCATTTTACCTTCCTCGTATCCGGAAAGTATTGTGTATGCTGAGAAATAGCTTTTGACCTCTTCATCACAGACTCCATTAGACCAATCAGAAGGATGAATTTTTCTCTGCTTACAATGGTTCTTACAAAATTGGACGAATTCTTCGGATTCTTTCATGATTCGCTTTGGCAGTATCTCTACTTCTGCGCCTGTATGATGTATCGAAAATAAACAATTTTAGTTCTCTTTTTAATACAATTACATGTACCCACAAAAAACAATATACAAAAAATAGGGTAACAGAAAATATTCTCTATTTTAAACCAAGATCACAGGGACCACAGATACTGAAATATTCATTTAATTGATGTTCTTCATAATTTTACAAGTTTTATATCTTGCAGTTCCTTCCAGTATCCAAACATTATAGCGCAACAAATCTAATTTCGTGGAATTTCAGTATCTACATACTTGTACTTGTAACATTGAAATGTTTCAATGTTAGTTTATTTGTATACTACAATGATTTATGTTATAAAAAATGAAGTATAATTCCCTGTGTATTATCTTATTTATAATTTTTTTTCTATTTGATTCCTGATTTTAGATATTTTACCATGTCACCACAAGTTTTATAATACTATTTAAGGTGTATTCAGGGATCCCTTAGATAAGTTCCAGTTTTTCTACTCAAGGGATTTTTTAGAATCAGATTTTAAGACTTGTATCCTATGCATACTTTAGAATATTGATATCAATTACAAGGCCTTTACACTTCCCTTTACAACTCTTCCCTCTTTATACTCCTTTGATTTGAAGAATTTCAAATCAGCATTTTAAAGACAGGTCATAATTTTCATCCTTTTGGAAAAGTGGATCCTGTATTTGTATATTTTAAAATTATTATACAATTATTGTCCACCACAAAATTCCTGTTACAATGTACACTTCTCCATATATAGTCATACTTTACATCATTACGGTAGATTGTAAATGTACATGTAATTGATGGTTACTTAATTGAATTTACTTTACTCAGTGATACTTTTTGTCAGCATTGATTAAGATTTGTACATGTATTAAAAACAGCAAAGTATTTATTAAAGTTTACAAGCAGAGAGACGCGCGAACACATGAAAGAAGTGAGTAATTTAGGGTCCTTGGGGTCCATCCTTGCATTGGGTACAAGTTACCGACACTTGGTGAAAATGGCACTTCGAAAATATGCAAAAAGGCACTTGGGAATAGTCAAATCAAATCGGCACTTTAGAAAAAATCAAAATGGAAATGCTTTCATGTATTTTCAGATTTTGTGATCAATTAAACAGTAATCTAAACAGGGAATTTTAAGAATTTCAAGTTCTTAATCTTAAATATGATTTTGTAGATTAAGAATATATTGATTGTAAATTGTTGAAAAAAGTACCCCCGATATCCCCTATTTTTAGTAACAACAGCAACACCATTTATCAAAAAAAAAAAACCGATACAAAGAATTATGTACCTTAGTGTAGTCTACTTGTGTATCAAATTATATTGAAATCAGACCAAAACTGTAGGAGACATAGCATTTTGAAAGAATTTCAGAAATTTCTATTTTTAGTAACCACGGCAACACCATTCATCGAAATAAAAAACGGATACAAAAGATTATGTATCTTAATGTAGTTTATTTGTGTGTTATATTGAAATCAGACCAAAACTGAAGGAGTAGTAGCATTTTGAAAGAATTTCATAGAAATGTCTATTTTTAGTAACAACGGCAACACCAATCATCGAAATCAAAATTCAATAAATAGAATTGTGTATCATAGTATAGTCTATTTGTGTGCCAAGTTATATTGAAATCAGACCAAAACTGTAGGAGGAGTAGCATTTTGAAAGAATTTCACAGAAATTTCTATTTTTAGTAACCATGGCAACACCGTTCATTGAAATATATAACGGATACAAAGGATTATGAAACTTAGTGTAGTTTACTTGTGTGCCAAGTTATATTGAAATCAGACCAAAACTGTAGGAGGAGTAGCATTTTGAAAGAATTTCACAGAAATTTCTATTTTTAGTAACCATGGCGACACCGTTCATTGAAATATAAAACGGATACAAAGGATTATGAAACTTAGTGTAGTTTACTTGTGTGCCAAGTTATATTGAAATCAGACCAAAACTGTAGGAAGAGTAGCATTTTGAAAAATTGTTTACAGACAGACAGACATACAGACGGACAGGACAGACGAACAGACGCCGGACGCATTACTATCGCATAAGCTCTTCTTGTCTCTGGCCAGTAGAGCTTAAAATGACAGTCTAACTTGAATAAAGGCTCTCATCTGGTCCACACATCTCGGATCGGGGCTCTTCGGAGCAAGGGGGAGAGACACTACGATCAGGAATCACTTTACAACTAGTGTCCACGTCAACGGGCTGGAACCACTATACGATCATCAACTGTATTCACTATCAATTTCAGTAACTAAAAATAAACCCTTTGGAACAAACGTTTTACTTGTTATTGGCTCGAATACATTGGCCTTGTTTACATAACAAAGGTTTGGAGCCCAAAATCTTTCTTGTATCTCCATAATTGAAATTCAGACTTTTGATAATAATTTCAAAGAAGTAAAGGCAAAAAAAAAATTACAAAATTTAAGCTGAAACTGTATCCATGCCCCTTTAAAAAAACATATCGACCGAGCACGATATGTTTTCTCTGGGGTCTATATATCTACACATGTAGGGATTGTACCGAATCAAAGGCTACAATTGTTTTATAATTTTTAATGTACTCAGTACCTCATAGAAAATTAATAACGTTATTAATATAACTTTATTCATCTCATATATGTGGATAATACAACTCTTGCGATAAACCTCTTCTTTATCCACGGTTAGATACTTTATCTATATATATATAAATCTGAAACATTGCATAATTCGTTTCTAAAACATTTGGAAGGAACGTTGTCAAAATGTTTTTGAAACATTCTTAATTCATTTAATTAAGGGTATTTAAAGCTTCCAAATATTAAAGATCTTATAAAACGTTTTAAAAACGTTCTTAAAACATGAAATGAAACATTCTTTTTCTGTAAATCGAAAACAAATGCATATACGTTTCTGAAACATTTGTAAGGAACATTTTACAAATAATTTAGAAACATTTTCAAAATGTTTTTGAAACATTTATGTAATTGCGGCACAATTTAATTCATTTAATAACTTTAAGAGTATGTTGTGAGAATAATTTTAGAATATTCAATTTAATGTGTTTTCTTTTTTTAAAGACTTCAATTTTTCATTGCTGCTGTTATTTTCAAAATGTTCTAAAAACATTCAAATAATGTATGATTGCGATTTCCCTAAAATTTAGTTTATGAAGAAAAAAAAGAATATAGAAAGAATAGTGTTAAAATGAGGAATTGTAGTAATTTTTCAATTCAATTTGAAAGATTTTTTCCGGTTTTTTATAATGATTTCTAGTTTTGGCTTATTGATTAAACAGACATAATTTTTATAAAGTCCTTTGATTAAACAAATCAATCAATGAAAGGATAGGCAAACAAAAAAAATAAAATATAAATATATAAAAGCATAAGCATTTACTAAAACACTTAATGTCTTTTTAATAACACAATGTTCTTCATCAAATCTGTGATCCACTCCCAGAATTTTTCTTTGAAGCATTAGATAGGGATTGGCACACTGGTCAGTTTCAGTGTCATGATAACCTATTATGCAATTCTCCTGCTGGGCAGCGCATCACAGAGTATAGTGGTTTGTTGCTTATCTAGGCCAAATTTTGAATTCTGGTAAACAAGATCAACTTTTTGAATGAGAAGACTTTGCACCATATAAACCACAATAATAACCTCGGGATTTATCAATTTTGAATGGTAAGAATTATTCCCTTATCATAGACTTTAAAAGAACATTTAAAAATGACTTTTATACTACCAGTGCATGATCAATAACTTTGTACAAATGTATGTAGAAATGACAAAGCGTTAAGGTTATATACATGTATTTGATTTAAATATTTCATTTTTAAGGCAATTTAACACAATTATATCCTTGATTCAGGTATTCTTTGTCTTTGTGAAATTTTAATCATCAAACAATATGTTGATTTAAAATTGAAATTTCTTTACAGCATGGTGTTGGTTGCATCATCCGTTTTTTCAAATTCCCACATTCAAAAGACCCGCCTTTGGTGAAGGCAAAGGTGTGCGTAAATACTATTACTCTTCAATAATATTGCCATAGTATTTATTTTTTTTGCTTTTTTCAATGCAAATGAGGAAAGAACCTGAATTTGATATAATTATTTTAATTATCTTTACAGATTGTGCTATTCTTTTCCGAGGGGCATATTCCTTATCAGCCTTTCAGTGTATGTGATTCTAACTAAGTCTTATAGATCCGCCGCTCTCTTCGACCTATACAGTGAACATAGGATTTCTGTGATTCTGTTCTTTTAAAATTCAGTGAATGGATTAGACGCCGTTTTCACCCTTTAAAAACCCGGTGACTTGAAAGAAAATAAATTAAAACTTGTACCGAGAATGGAATTAAAATGTGATTAATATATTGAATATGGGTTTGTATTAAAAGGTTCAAAAATTAAATATAATTTGTGTTTCTTTCTTTTACTATATATAAATATATCATTATTTAATGAGAAAAAGTAAAATTCAGGAAAAATACTTTTGTAACCTAGACTTGAATGTTTTGAAAGCGTTTCAAAAGCCAAACAAATTAAACCTGAATGAAACAGTTTTGAAAATGTTTTTGTTACATCTAAAAACAATGTTATGATAACATTTGTTAAAATATTTTGTAAAATGTTTTAAAAACATTTAAAAAACCATACAAAATGATTTAAACATTGTTGAAAATAGTTTTTTTTTAACATTTTAGGAAAATCTTCCGGGAACATTTGCTGAAATATTTCTCGAAAAATGTTTTAAAAACGTTTGAAAAACCCATACAAATTCACGTGATTAAAACATTATTGAAAATGTTTTTGCAACATTTTAAGAAAATGTTCTGACAACATTTTGCTGAAATATTTCACTAAAATGTTTTAAAAACGTTTAAAAAACCATACAAATTCACGTGATTAAAACATT
The DNA here is from genome assembly GCA_003671525.1 of Saccostrea glomerata. Taxonomy (NCBI): domain Eukaryota; kingdom Metazoa; phylum Mollusca; class Bivalvia; order Ostreida; family Ostreidae; genus Saccostrea; species Saccostrea glomerata. The sequence goes on along the minus strand of PRKT01000623.1, from coordinate 159,667 downwards.
TTTTAAAATGTTTTCGCAACATTTTGAAAATATTTAAAAAACATTTTAAAAATGTTTTTGTGTTAGCTGGGACTTTGCATGATGTAGATAAAAGCATCGACAACTCACTTACCCTTACAGCTTACACAGTTCAAACTCCAGTCAACCGTCAGAAACAGGGAAGGAACAGAAGCTTATTATAAACAAATTAACATATGTTATTCCTCCTTCGGGATTCATAAACAAAATGGGCTTAAGCTTCAAATTATTTTGCTTGAATCTGTCAAAAGCTTTCCTGAGATTTTCAATATGTACTGTCCTCAAAGTTGCGACCTAGTACTACTACATCATCTACATCATCTAGGTAGACCAAGACTTGAATCCATGTTAAACCCCGAAGCTTTAGTTGCATTGTCCTCTGAAATGTGGTAGGAGCATTGCATAGCCCCATCCCCATACAGGTGTGTTTGAAGAGTCTATAACGAGTAATAAAAGCAGTTTTGTGCCTATCCCCCCTCATCTATCATTTTTTCATAGTAACCAGAGGCCATATCAAGGGTATTAAAATATTCAGTTTCTTAAAGGGTGTCTAAGCAGGCCTCAATAACTGGCTTATTTCTATTGCTATTTCCTCAATCATGTTCCCTTCACAGTTCTCATAACCATCTTAAGCTAGGAAGTAGACACGCTGAGACAATTCTTCCATATTTTCATTTTCCAGTTGCCTAGTAAAGTGAAGCTAGATTTTCTGGGGAAAATAGTAGTAAAGTCATACAAATCGCGCCGTCGAAGACAGAAGATGTTAGGAACTGGCCTACACCCAGTAGTACCACTGAGTTGCTCTCTTTCTTGGCAATTCTAAATATCTAGCAATACGTTGTTATCTCTGCAATCCTGTACGACTTGGCAAATGTAAAGGAAAAATGGACTTAGGACACTGCGCACCAAGAGGCGTTTGAGAAGGCTAAGATGACTCTATGTTCAGCACCTTGTTTGTCGTACCTAGACACTGAAGGACTCTTCATCTTGGACACAGATGCCTCTTGATAGGACCATTGGTGTCGTTCTATCACAGGTACAGGAGGGCAAGGAAAAAGTAAATTTTTTATGCAAGCCATATACTCCTAAAGCTTCAACGCAAGTACTGCTTGACTAGAAAAGAGGTTTTGGCTGTAGTGAAGTTCTGCCGGTGTAACGTTGAATATTGACCCGAGTTGAAAATTGACCCGGGGGTCATTTTTCAACGTTGAATATTGAACCGGGGTCATTTTTCAACGTTGAATATTGAGACCAAAAGTCGTTGAATTTATACCCGGGGTCATTTTTCAACAGCTTGATATTATTTTTCTTACACCTGATGACGTCAACAAGTTGAAAATTGACCCTGTTGAATATTGACCCCACCTCAAAGTTTGAACATTTTTTTTTAGCTGGGAAGTTGTTTTACGGGATTTATCAGTATCACTTTATATATATTTCGGTTTCAATTTTTTTCCCTTATCAAGAATAATAGAAATAAACATACAGTATCACCCCGTGTATACATGTACATTTTGAACAGTGTACGGTTTTAGTTATCTTCAAGCATGACACAATACTTTCCAAAATCCATGGCATCCATAAATAACTACAAAACAACGAATAGGGCATAAAACAAAAATCTTAAAAATCTGCAATCTAGAAAGTAGCCCTATATATATTGATCAGATGGGTGGAACATCCCATCTAGTCAAATTCAGTATAAAAATAACAAAATTTATAGCCTAAAAATTAGAATGAAACGCATCGACCAAAATGATTCCAAGGATAAGTTATATTTGTGAAAAGAGCAATATAGCGACCATAGCATGTAAGTAATGCTGACTTTAAATAAATTGTTGAAATCCCTGTAAAAATTAACTTATTTGTCAGTAGACTGTCTCGGCTTGATTGCTTTCGGACCATAACCTTGAGAATGAGATTATTCTTATTCTAAAACATTCTTATTCTATAGAATGTGATTCCTATTTGATTACTTGTTATTTCTATTCCATTATTTGTAATTTGTATTCGATAAATTGCTATTCCAATTACAGGAAATGTGACAATATGATTCAAATATCATAAAATTTACATATTTTTTTTCTCGAAAACACGCGTTTCCTATTCGATGTCATTAATATTTAAAACAATCGGCTGCTAGTCTCTAATTTTGTCATTCCTATTCGATAATTTTTTTTTTATTCGATAATTATTTGGTTTATATGCAATAAAGTTTTTGTTCGAAAACATACCAGCATCCATTTCTATTCGAAAAAATACGATTCCTATTCAATAAACTTCTCATCTTATTACATAATTTTATCTCTATGATCTCCTATGCGATGTTATTTTTTTCTTTTTCAATAATTGCCATGATTGCATTCTGGGAAATATGACAAATTAAACTAGAATTGGTTGTAAACTCAAATAAATAGGAATGTAAAGTTTCACATTATTATCGAATATAAATCATTTTATCACATAAATTGACAAAACAAAATTTGAAAATTTTGGGAATAAGGCACAAGTTTTCTCTCTTCAAGATAGAGACTAGGGATCAGCATAAATTAAGCTGTTGCTGTTTAATATTAAATAAACGTGTTTCGTTTTATACATTGGTGGAGTAATTATAGAGGATTTAGTTATTCATAATGCTAATTTAATTATTTGATTATGTCTCTTATCAATTTTTGACAAAGATATCCAATATGTTTTAATATAAAGTACATGTAGATCCTAATTGAAGACTTTTAGGCACTGTTACGTCTCATCAATTACGGAACATTAAAAAGTATTAATACAAGTTGTAGCAAATTTTTCCAGAAACATCAAGTCATATTCTATATTATCTTTAATTGAGAAATCAATACTATTTCTGTTTTTACAAAAAATTATCTCCATTTCAACCGACAGCACCAAACCATCGTGTAACCACACGCATGCATATATATGTACAGGAACCTTCAACAAATATGCGTAGACATAATAACAGCTTGACCCCAAACGGGCTGCCTTACAACACATCATAAATGTTTACACATATAATTGTTCAAACATACAGTTTAAACTCATATGTATCACACCGTTTCGTACGGCAAAGCAAAATAATGTACAATATAACGTTACACTCTCAGTAATAAACTAATATCATTACTTTACGCTTAAACTCACGGCATTTGCACGTGATAAAATTCCCGTATACAATTCAAACACTTTCTCGTGGATAAAAATAGAATAAGCTCAATTTACGTAATACTGCATTACTTTTTTAATATAATAAATGTAAGTAAATTACACTTACCCTGATTGGAGAATCACTTACCACGAATAAAGCTACCTAACCCTCCATGGACATGTGAAACTACTTTCACTGGTCAAGGAAAACGTGCGCTACCCAAGTCAAACCTGACATCACCTTATATAGCGACTGGCCAAATATTTAAATCACCTGAGCGTCACAATGGGGCTCCTTGCAGGATAAACGCTAAATACAAATAAGGGTCAACACAGGGCAATACAAATAAAACAAAACAAAAATAAAAAATAAACATATAACAAAACAAACTTTGATTGTGACAGACAGGTGATATCACTTATTCAAATAGGGGATATTACTTTTTCCAAAACGGGGCCTCATACCTATGAATTAAGTCACAGTAGTGAAAACTCAATCATAAATATGTGTTTTTATGCTGTTGAATTTTGAACCGGTTTCATGATCAAAATTCTACGACCCGGCTCAGTTTTCAACGGATTAGGGTCTAAACTCAACACCTTTGGTCTCAGTATTCAACGTTGAAAAATGACCCCCGGGTCAACTGAGCCGAAGCAGTCGGTGTTCCTTTAACAGACCCCAGGTGCTCGGACACTGTGGATGAGTAGAAAGAATTTTCAGTTTATAGACAGTGTTTAAGGTCAGACGACACGTTCCTCAAATATATGCTTTGTATCTCTTGGTATTATATAAAAAATTATTCATAATTGTCATTCTCTTCTGATTTCTATATTGTTTTTAAAATGTTTTTAAATTAAAGTACACCAAAAATTGTGTTTTAGGTCATTAAGAAGATTATCCATAATGGTTATAAAAGAAATATGACCCTATGGTATCTTGGGCAAATGCCTGGTAAGGTACCCCAATTTTTTGTGAGAAAACTTAATTAAGTACCTCCACTTCAATGACAAATTCTTAAGAAAAGTTATATATTTTAAAGGAACGTGTAGTCTGACCTTAATATTACAGATGGGATGGAAAGGTACACAGAAGTCTCTGCCTCTTTGTGCTACAAGGACTACAGCATTTTGTATTACATGGTTGTCGTGATATAAAGACCTTTGGCCTTTTAGGCCAACAGAAGACTCTCGAGCGTTAGAGGTAATACTATATGTAGTACAATATGTCCAGGAACTGCATAGATTATGTTGCCTCCTGCCAAAATTGCGATCAAAACAAAAAACCTAATGTGAAACCAAAAGGCTTCCTTAGGTTAGTATCATGCTGACTTTTCCATGGAGCGTGCCCGTGTTTATTTGGATATCCTAGGACGGACCATTTCATACAAGCCAAGATTGTAATGACTATGTACTGATGATGATTGATCAGTTTACCAAGTGGATGGAGATGGCAGACCTCCCTGACCAGTGTGCACTCTTGGTAGCACATAAATTCTTGGTGCATTTTGTTGTCACAATCAGATGTCCCTCAGAAGTGCATACTAATCAAGGAAAGAACTGTGACAGCAATTTGTTTAAGGCCTTGTATGAGACGCTACAAATAACCAAAATGCGGGCTACACTCTACCATCCCCCATCAAGTGAACAGATAGAACAATATAACACCACTGTTCTCCAGAAGATAAAATGTTACATAGAGAAGAATTATAAAAACTGGGATGGAGGTCTCACTCTCCTAGCAATGACCCATTATTAATAGTATTTTTTTCACTGCAAATGGGCATTGAAAGATCGCATGAAAGGTCCGACTGTGCTTTACTTGCTTTGGTTAATACTTTAATGAGCTACAAAATATTCACGTCTCATGCAACTACGGCCAGAATGAGAGAAGCGCGTACATTTTGACCGTGGTTAGCAAGGTTCCAAAGTTCACTATAGCAAATCAAAGTTCCAAAGTTTTCACTTTGCTTCTCTAATTAATTACATAAAACTATAGTAAACTATATAGTTTTCGATGATATTTCTTTTGTTAGGGACATATCCCTAACAAAAAAATACTAAAGTTAACTATAGTAAATCAAAGTGTCAAGTTTTCGTCAAAGTTTTTCAAAGTGTCAATGTTTACGTCAAAGTTTTTCAAAGTGTCAAAGTTATCACTATAGTAAATCAAAGTTTTCGAAGTGTCAAAGTTAACACTATAGTTATTTATAGTAAACTATAGTTAACTATAGTTAACTTTAGTGTTTTTTGTTAGGGATATGTCCGCTATTTAACGTCACACGTGAGTGAAAGAAAACTGTCTAAGACTTATAAGCAGTACCGACTAACAGGCGAGTATATATGTTACATATATACCGACATAGATAATTCATTACTGACAATTGCAGTGGAGACAGACTGAGATCTTTCTAGTTAGGAATAGAATTAACAACTTTTGAATAATATAAGAAATTAAGTAGGGATCGCATTAATGGAAACAGTAATTTTTACCTCTATTGGTCAGAGACTAGAAGAGCTTATACGATGGATATGCGTTATGCGTCCGTCTAGCTGTCTAGCTGTCCGTCTGTCTGTAAACACTTTTTTATTTAAAACTCTACTCCTCCTACAGTTTTGGTCTGATTTTAATATTACTTGGCACACAAGTAGACTACACTAAGATACATAAAATAGTGCATCGTTTTTTGTTTTCGATGCACGGTGTTGCCATGGTTACTAAAAATAGAATTTTCTTTGAAGTTTCTTTTAAATGCTACTCCTCCTACAGTTTTGATCTGATTTCAACATAACTTTGCAGACAAGTAGACTACACTAAGATAAATAAAATAATGCATCGGGTTTTGATTTCGATGAACGGTGTTGCCATGGTTACTAAAAATAGAATTTTCTGTGAAATTCCTTTCAAAACACTACATGTCCTACAATTTTTGTCTGATTTCAATATAACTTTGCACACAAATAGACTATACTATGATACATAGGATATATGATCGGTTTTTGATTTCGATGAACTGTATTACCATGATTACTAAAAATAGAATTTTCTGTGAAATTCCTTTAAAACACTACATGTCCTGCAACTTTTGTCTGATTTCAATGTAACTTGGCACACAAGTAGACTACACTAAGATACATAAAATAGTGCATCGTTTTTTGATTTTGATGGACAAGGTTATCATTATTAGTAAAAATAGAAATGTCTGTGAAATTCCTTTGAAACGGTAATCCTTCTACAGTGTTGGTCTGATGGCAATGGCTTCTTTTCTCATTCTTTGTTATAAGTACAAACCTGTAGAGCTACAGTCTTGACAGAGACTTCTGGTTTAATGTCAAGGTCAGACGACACGTTCCTAAAAAATATTTTTTTTTCTTAAGAGATTGTCATTGAAGAATAGGTACTTAAACAAGATTCCTCGCAAAAAATAAGGGTACCTTACCAGCCATTTGGACAAGATACCAAAGGTTCATATTACTTATATAACCCTTCTGGGCAATCCTCTGAACAGCCTAGTTCACCATTTTCGGTGTACCTATATTTAAAAACATTTAGAAAACAACGTAGAAATCAGAAGAGAATGCCAAATATGAATATGTTTTATCTTATTCCAAGATATAACAAAGCATATTATTAAGGAATGTGTCGTCTGACCTTAATGAAAAAAGGTAATGACCTTAATGTGACTTTGCCTCTAATATTAAACGGTCAAGTTTATTCTAACTGATACCATCACTTAGAAATATTGTCCTCTTGGTTCTGTGAACATTTCATTAATTTTTAAATACAAGAAACGTGTGAAGAATCTTACCTTTACCAACATACAATATTTTATTAATGTAAATAACCCCTACCCCATCCCATCCCGACGCTTACAAACATACTCTGTCTCATTACTTCTCCTTACATTGAAAACTTCCATTAAACTACAGCGTAGGTTGATCGACCTTTTGTTTTATTTTGATAAGAAAGTCGGTGATGTTACATTGGACGACAAACTGAAATTTAGAGATAGAAAGTTCCAACATTTTTTAGTAACAGGACCATTTCTCTAAAAGAATAATGTACAATGAATGAATACTAGTACATGCATTAATATAGAGGTTCTCTCTTGTACCAGAAAAGAAATATTCATTTATATCTATTTCATTTTAATATAAGTCAGATGTAAACTTAGTCATATATCGTAAAAAATATATATATATCTCTGTCGAGACTGTAGCTCTACTCGTTTGCGCAGGAAGGTTAAGGTTACAACCAAATATTCTACTTGCCTATATGATTTGACGTCACAGTAAGCTATATGATGTGAAGTTTAGAGATAACAATTTCTTATAATCGATATCAAAGATTGATTTGAGGTCGTAAAAATTAATCAAAATATGCAGAGGCATAATGTAAACGGAATTTTGTCGTTTCTGGGTCCCTGTAGTTATCACAGGGGTTAAATACCAAACCCGTGACGTCATAACTGTTGATCATGCAGTAGCAGAATGCAAGCGAAACGTAACGAGAATTTATGTAAGCAAACACAAGAAATCGGAGTTTAAAAGCATTTAGAATGAATATCTTGTGTGATTCATGTGGGAATAAAGCTTATGAATAAGGTATGGTAATATACTTCTACAATTTCTTCGTCAAATTAAAGCAGGGAGGATGTTTACTTGCCGATCAGCCTTTCCTCTGTCGTTCGTAACAAATAAGATGCAAAAGTTCAACACTACGCTGCACACTTTGAAACTTAATTTTTGTTTCTATCTAAAGTTCTTATTCTATTGTTTTTGAAAAGTGCTGCTAGAATCGTATTGTTTACGGGAATAAATGCATTTTTTTTCGATGTTATGAACAAAATGTAAAAATTTTGGGAAGGTTTCGTCCGAAAGTGTTAAATAATTATTTCTGTGATAGGACAGTAGGATTCTAGCAGCACTTTTCATGGTACAGAGATGTTTTTACATAACTAATATTACAAAATGAAATTAATTATCCCCGGGGTAGTGTTGAACTTTTCACTTTTTCATTAAGGCAATTTTTCTAATTATAGACGTCACGTGGTGACGTCGTGGTGAAGTTCTTCATGTAGTATAAGTCTCATTGAAGTCTATAGAATGCATACATGTATTAATAACAAAAGTTTTATCCTTGACTTTTCCGATTTATTATTATTACATAATTACAAAAAAGTGTTAATTCGCCGAATTCTGGTCCATGTGCTGCCTTAACATACCCGCGTGTACTTACTTATAATAAAGGAAGAAAAAAGTAGCAATTTGGGCTTAAAACTTTACAAAAGCAACAAATAGAATGACGGTCCTTTATTAAGTCTATTTTTGTGGCAAGATTGCAAAAAAACTACAACTGTAGTAATAGCTTTCAATAAAATTTTACAGAATTTTCAATTTTAGTTACCATGGCAACATCAATCAACAAAATCAAAAACACGAAACTGATAATAGTGTATGCCAGTATAGTCTACTTGCATGCAAAATTATATTACAATCTGTTTAAAACTGTAGGAAGATTAACATTTTAAAAGTATTTCACAGACATTTCTATTTTAGTAACCACGGCAACACCGTTGATCGAAATTAAAAACCCATATCTTTAAGTGTAGTCTACATGTGACCTAAGTTATTTTGAAATCAGACAAAAAAATGTTGGATAGGTAGCATTTTATCAAATTATTTCTATTTTTTAGTAACTAAGGCTACACCGTTCATAGAATTCAAACACCGATACAAAAATTAAGGTATGCGATCCATATTAGCCTCAGAATCAATGGAACTGAATGCATAATAGATATGTATGGCCTAAATAATCAGTGTAGTTAGAACTAATTTTCATCATTTAGTATTAGACTGTAAGAGTGGGACATGTCCTAATTTATGACCTTTTCCTGTATTTGACGAGTTATTTCCCTTTGATTTTACTCAATAAAAATTAATTTTAAAAAATCTGTCTGGTAAAAAAATTATTTCTAATTGTTTTTCTATTTCCAATGATGAAAAACATCTTTCCACCACAGCATTTTTGATATTTGAAGTATTTATTTTTTATCTTAAAAAACTTACTTCCTTCCATAGACTTCAATGCAATCTTTAATAATTAATTCTGCTTAGGTAATAATTTTTTTGAAAATTTCTCATGGTAAATCCCTTTCTACTCTAAAATGCTTTACAGTAATATCAGGATATTTTACAAACAATTGATATTTAAGGTTACAAATTTTGATCCTAATATGGGTCGGATACCTTAAGTATCTTAGTGTAGTTTACTTGTGTGCTAGGTTATATTGAAATCATACCAAAACTGTAGGAGGAGTAGCATTTTGAAAAATTGTTTACAGACAGACGGACAGACAGACAGGCAAATATACTATAAAATGAAGTATGCGTAATTTAGAATTAAAAAAAATCAGCTTCATCAACTTCATTCGACATGTTTTTAATAATCTGATAAATATATACATGTACTAGTTTTCAAAATTGATTCTTAGATAATCATGCCACAGTAATGTATTCAAGTAAAACTGATAACAAATAATTAAAGGATGAATGAACATTTTTCTCAAAATAATATATCATTCAATGTATTACATTCATTTGTATTCTTGTGTTTTATATACTTAAGGGTACTTACCACAAACAAAAAATGGATGCTCGGGTTGATGTATATTTTTTGATTGATTTTGATTTGTATTGATATCAATAATAAATCCCTGAAATATAAAAAATGGTAGGTTTTCCTTAGTGCTTAGATTTGAGATTTTATTTTGCCTTCTATATAATTCCATACAAAATTTTGCACAATTTTTTAACTTTATGACAAAATCTTATAAAATTCTCCCACTCTACTTTGTAAACATTATTCAGGTTGTCAATTTGAATGTAAATCTATGAGAAATAAGCTGATTTCTGAAAAAAAGTTTGTGTTATTTATCCTTAAACATAAATTGTCAATATTGATGTCTCTCTTTTTCGAAATTTGGAGAAACGAAACAGATTAAAAATACAACTATAGTGAAAAATCATCAATTTATTTCTCGATACTTATATCTGAAACGTTAACAGTGACATGTGTTAAGCTGTATCAAATCTAAAATACAAAGTTTGGAATATTTATATATATTCTATATATTTTAGGTTGAATATTAAAATCATTGTATCAAATTAAAAGGCATTTAATTGCATGTTTGCTTCTGTATTTTCAGTAAAAATGGTTCTTTTAAAAAGATTTGAATATCATTCTATTTATCCCTTTGTTAACATCTCCAGCTATCTGACTGTCTGTCTCTTAAACATCCGGGGCTTAAAGACGTTCCCTTGGCTAGATAGAAAACGCAATAAAACTTCAATAATATAGCACAAGGGCATATATAAATATTTTGACAAGTGATATCTCATTGTCCAGGAAAGGTAGATGTATGTTTCTCTTACATATAACAAGCGATTTCTAAATTTTATATCATTAAGGGTTGCAACTGCAACGCTTAATGATATACAAGTGTATAATTAAGCGTCGAATATGCCGATATTTGCTTGTTTCATTAAGCGTCGGTGTTGCACTGCATTTGTGACGCTTTAAGATAAAATTCTGTCAATAAGCCGCGATTTAGCATTAGTTGTTGATGATGTCAGCTATTAATGCAATAATTTATGGCATTAAGCGTTGCAATTGCAACGATTAATGCTATTTGTATCATTAAGCGGCGTTTTATCATTAGAGGTTGCTACATGGCATCAATTGTAAAATGTGCGTAATCTGTACATAAAAACACGACGTAATTAATGAAATACATTCTCTTGATAGTTAATGAATAATTGCACTAAACAAAGGATATACATTGGTATTAATCGACTATTCAAAACCTGTAAATAATATTCCGTTTAATAATAAAACGCATTTTTCATTGTTAAAAAATTCCCCAATCGGCCTCTCACAGCACATGAAATGCATCATTTTTACCAAAATGACATGTTTACAAGTTCACCGCTATCAGTGCTTTGTTTATAACCAGATACCTGGGATATAACTAGCATGTTTTTTTTAATGCATTGAGAAGTTATATTGTCGTTGATTATGCTAATACAGTTAAAAGTTGCAAACTATTTCATTTTCAGGTATTATGAGAAATACATAAAAGTCATATTTTTATGTGACGTCACAGTTTACTTTTCCTGTATAAATTAGGCCCGCCCCCTTTTTCAAGCCTTAACAATGCTGCGGTGAACACCGAGTAGCCCAGTTTAAGCCGAAGCCATTGAACCATTTAGCATGTTTCCCACATTTGCAGGCTGTTTGTACCCTACTGAAAGGCATGAGCTTGGAACAGCAGGAAGTGTTCAGGCAGCTTCCACAGCGGCTTTTGGCGAATGGTATGACCATTGATAGACCCTTCACTATAACAGGGAATCCCATCATGGCCAGAATTATCGATAGCCATTTCCAACTCGACCAAATCCTGCGCAGGACCAACTTCAAGACCTGGTTGGAACTAGAGCAGCAGTTCGGTGGAAGAGTTCAAGTTTTACATGCTGTATCTAACTATGTCTTTCCCAATCAATGGGAATCTTGGAAGGCACACATATTGGATGCGGAAAACATATCGGTCTCCTTTGGAATTCACCCATATGTTGCTGAGCTGGCGGAGCAGTACCTTCACAGGCTCATAGACTTGGTTGTGTAGCCATTGGAGAGGTTGGCATCGATCTCACCACCAATTGCAGATGCAACTCCTGTGTGAGGCCAGACATGTAGGTAGCGTTCGTTGCAGACCCAGCAGGACGTTTTAGCAGATGCCCTTAATTTGGCAAGAAATGTTGGTAAGCTGGTCAATCTGCACTGCAGGGATGATGGATTCGGTGAGGCAGTTGGTTTATCCATCGAGGTGAAATGGATTATGTTCGTGAGGCTTGCCGAGATATAGAAATAGATACCATCTATTGATTATCAACATATGGTCAACAAGAACGAATTTGGATGATAGAGGGTCTTAGAATCAACAATAATGAGTATTCCTCATAATCATAAACTACTAGTAGACGAAATCACAGGTTCTTGTCGTCATGCAGGACTCCTTCTCCCAAAATATGCACCCCAAGTCCAAAAATATTGTTATTAAACTTTTTTTTCATAACTTTAAAAAATCATTTCCGTATTATTATAAAAAAGGGGGGGTATATATTTTTTAATTAAGATATAAATAATACGATTATAAATTCAAATCTAGGTCTTCTGAGAAGGCCTTCGGCCTCCATATGATTTGATCACATGACTTCAATTCCCATTTAATTTCATAAACTTTTCTTTTATTACCTTTATATACATTTGAGATGGAAATAAAAATAACACAAACCGTTCGCCGTAGATTTCCAACAAAATTTCGCAAGGTGTAAATCGGCTTGATCAGGCTACAAGGATGGCACGCCAGATTCACTAAAATGAGCTGAACATAGTTTCACAGTCGATAAACTGGTTTATCGGTTGTAAACTAGAGTGTACGGACTGTAAACTATAGTTTACGGACTGTAAACTATAGTTAACAACGTGAATCTATATTTTACATTTGTAAACCATAGTTATCGCGATAATCTATGTTTCACAACCGTAAACTATACTTAACACCGAAAACAATCATTTGCAATTGCAAAACATAGATTATCTGATAAATACAGTTTCACGATTTGGTAACTATAGTTTGCAAACCGTTAACTATAGTTAACGATCTGATAAATATAGTATCACGATTTGAGAAACTATGATTTACAATTCTTAACTATAGTTTACGATTGTAAACTATAGTTTACAAACGTGAATCTATGTTTATCAACAAAATCTATTGTTATTACAGACAGATAAACTTAGATTAGCATTCGTAAACTATAGTTAACAACCGTTAAATATAGTTTTACAGATGAAAACTATATTTTACAAATCGTTAACTATAGTTTACGGTTTATCAATTGTGAAACTAGGTTTTGCTCATTTTTGTGAATTTCGCGTGCCATATACAAGGATTCTTTTTCAAAGGAAATATTTTCGAAAGGCAACTTGAGATGAGTAATAGTGAACATGTTGTTGTCTAGGAATAGTTTTATTGTGAAAATTGATAATCAATTCTTAAAAAGCACAAGAAACAAGTCCAAGTCTGATAATAAAATGTAGGAGGAATTTCGTTCGCCGGAAAGGGATGGATGGAGACACTTGCCCTAGCCAGTTAATATGCAGTCAAGTAGTATATTTGATCAAAAACATTATTTTTCGGTTTCATTAAAAAGAGGCATATTTATCATTTAAATACGGAGACGCTGGCGACAGCATACATGGAACTATAAAAACGCCGAGGTGTTTGTCAGCTGTTCATGGCGTGATTGCAATGCTTTGTTATTTTCAAACAAATTTATACATTTTCAGTCAGTGGAATTTAATAAAATATTAATAGTTGATCATGAATATTTACATGTAACTATAAGTCTACCAAAAAAAAAGGGATGAACGATACAGACTGCGCAGCTGACAAAAGTGACATTAAAACTTGTAAACAAACCCTAACTTATATCGGTATATTCTCTGTATAGAAAGGTTAAACCGATCGCTATAAAAACAAGAGGCCCATGGGCCTTATAGGTCACCTGAGCATTATGCAACAATTTTCCAGTGATTTAATTTGATTCATGTTTTAAGCCAGATGCTATGGCGTTCACAATTTTGAAAGAGGCACCATTGATCATCATAACAATATACTTAGCAGTTGCTCAGTTTGTCAACTTAATACCCATAGGCAGGGTGGGGGAACAAAAAATGCATTTCAAGTAATCAGTAATATTCAGCAATAATCAGTAATGCCTCTATCACACATGAACCCCTGACCCTTAGGCCTAGATCCACACATTGCACAATTTTTGAAATGGCACCCTTGCTTTTCAAAAATATTTGATTAATACCAAGGAGCAGATCTTAAACAATTCATCCAGTTTCAGTATATAAGTACACCCCCCATGGTACCCCTGACCCTGGGGTCTTGAAATTCACAATTCTGGAAGATTCGGGTCCTTGCTCATCATAACTTCATAGGTAGTTTATCTGCTTAATACCCAAGAGCAGAAAAGAAAATTTTCAAAAATTTAATGTATTTTCACTATATCATCAATAGAGCCCAACCCTATCACTAGAACCCCTGACCCTAGGGCCATAAAATCAAAGTTTTGGAAGAGGTATACTTGCTCATCATAACTATATGCTTAGTTTATTCAATTCCTAGGAGCAGAAAAGAAATTTTTTAAAGAATTCATGTATTTTCATTATATAATCAATAGAGTCCCACCCTAACACCAGAACCCTGACCCTGGGGCCATGAAATTCACAATTTTGGTAGAAGCACTCTTGCACATCATAACTATGTACTTAGTTAGTTTATTTAATACAAAGGAGCAAAGAAGAAGATCTTCAAAGAATTCATTTAATTTTCACTATATAATCAATAGAGCCCTGCCCTAACACCAGAACCCCTGACCCTAGGGCCATAAAATTCACAATTTTGGTAAAGGCCATCTTGCTCATCATAACTATGCACTTAGTTAGTTTATTTAATACCCAGGGGCAGAGAAGAAGATTTTCAAAGAATTCATGATTTTTCACTCTATAATCTATAGAGCGCCACCCTAATACCAGAACCCTTGACCCTTGGGCCATAAAATTCACAATTTTGGTAGAGACATTCTTGCTCATCATAACTATGCACTTAGTTAGTTTATTGAATACAAAGGAGCAAAGAAGAAGATCTTCAAAGAATTAATGAATTTTCACTATATAATCTATAGAGCCCAGCCCTAACACCAGAACCCCTGACCATAGGGCCATAAAATTCACAATTTTGGTAGAAGCACTCTTGCTCATAATAACTATGCACTTAATTCGTTTATTTAACACCCAGGAGCAGAGAAGAAGATTTTCAAAGAATTCATGTAATTTGACTCCTTAATCTATAGAGCCCCACCCTTACTCCAGAACCCCTGACCCTCGGGCCATGAAATTCACAATTTTGGTAGAGGCATTCTTGCTCATAATAAATATGCACTTAGTTAGTTTATTTTATACCCAGGAGCAGAGAAGAAGATTTTCAAAGAATTAATGAATTTGCACTCTATAATCAATAGAGCCCCGCCCTAACACCAGAACCCCTGACCCTGGGGCCATAAAATTCACAATTTTTTAAGAGGCACTCTTGCTCATCATAACTATGCACTAACGTTAGTTTATTTAAAAACCCAGGAGCAGAGAAGAGGATTTTCAAAGAAATAATGCATTTTCACTATATACTTATTTAGCCATGCCCTAGCACTAGAACCCCTGACCCTGGTGCCATGAATTTTACAATTTTGGTAGAGGACTCAATGCTGATTACAATCATGCAGACAGTTTGACTGCTTGATGTCCAGGAATAAAGAAGAAAATTTTTAAAGATTGCATAAATTTAAGTGGTTTTTGCCAAACCCCTCAGGCCCCAGGGGGGGGGGGGGCAGGGAGCATGAAATTCACAAATTTTGTTTCCCTTAACCCATAGATGCTTTTTGCCAAATTTGGTTGAAATTGGTTCAGTGGTTGCAGAGAAGAAGCTGAAAATGTTTAAATGTTAATGGACAACGCACGACGCACACCGCACGACGACGGACGAAAACAGATAGCAATAGGTCACCTGAGTTTACTCAAGTGACCTAAAAACGAATGAAAAACTTGTTTACATTGTAAATAAAATTAATATTATTTTACTTACTTGCTATTATATATGTGTTTGCATTTTGAACATGTAAGTACTTTCTATAGCATCGTGCTCTACATAAGTAAATGAAGAATACGTACTTCCTATAATTTGTTGTACTGCGTCCATCCTCCCCTCCATCATCAGTCTCATTAATGTTATAGCACTACTTTCTTGTAGACTTTGACTATCACGGTTAATGATTAAGTAATTCGGCATATGCCAATATATGGCAATTTCTGAGACAACGTTTATGAAGAATTCTCTGTCTATGTCACTCAGCAGACAGTTCTCTTTGTAAGATTTTATTATCTCAAGATTTTTGTTCAATGAGATGAGATATGCAGTTCTGTCTCTGTCATGTACTCCTCTGTCACGTTCCACCAGTCCTAAAACTTCCAGCTCCCCTACTGTTTTCCTGACATCAATTTCTCCCATAGAGACGTCCTCGTCAGCCAGATCGATATTGCTATTAACATCAAAACACAGGCACAAGGTGTAGAGAACGACACGCTGATTCTCTGTTAAATCTGATAACGGATCTGTAAAAAACATCATAATTTTATATATCAATGAATAGCCCGAAATATGAAATACTTAAATATCAATCAAGCAATACAAATATATCTAATAATATCTTGCAACAATATTATATAATGTTTAAGGTACAGTGCAGGGAGTTAAGTTTGTTACAGAATAGATGCTTCTTTGAATCAGCTCTTTATTTCCGGATTCAAATGACCATGTGCTTGCTGATTTAATGCTAGTAATCGCTATCCTGAGATGTGAATATTTAACATTCTATGGAACATTTAGAAAATCACAAAACTGAACAAAAATAGTGATATAAAACATACGACTTCTCAACACTTTAAACAATCATTACCCTCAGTTAAAATTTATGCTTTTTGATATCATAAGCATGATATATTATGCATCAAAATAATGTTATTTACAAAAAAAAAAAAGAGAAAACTATGAATGTAATGTTCATATCTTAAAATAGTCATTCAGATTTAATGTTTTCCCACGTTTAGGAATTTGCTATACCAGCAGAATGTTATATGTTAAATACAAATTCAGTAATTGATGCTGACAATTTCAGCCACGCCGATTTGTGTAACCATTTAGTTATGTAGTTTAGAATTAAAGCGTTAAACCGAGCAGACTTGTTTCTGTTATAAGTGTCTAGAACACGAACAGTACATTGGCGACGAGGAAAACAATAATGGCAAAGGCATTGCAGTTACCTGCACTTAATCCCTTTGATGTAAATGGTGACCAGACAAGCGTTTCCCAAAGGTGGGATAAGTGGAAGAAAACTTTTGAATTTTACATAACGGCGACAGGGATTACGGATAAAGCACAAAAAGGGCTTTGTTTCTACATTCGTGTCTGAGAAAAGTTCGCAGAAAGATGCCACGTGTTTTCGATGCGGACGGAAGGGCCACATTGCAAGGAACTGTACAATTACTAAGGACAAAACATGTAATAAGTGCGGAAAAAAGGGTCATTTCGCAAAAGTGTGTAAGACTAAATCGGATACCCCGCGCACTAGACCAGGTAAGGACCGCAGTACAAAGCATGTTCATTTAGTGCAGAGCGAGTCCTCAGATGACGAGTTCGCATTTGTCTACAAAAACGACACAAATGGCATGATAGACGTTAGCGTGGGCAGAGCTAAGATACAGATGCTAATTGACTCTGGCGCTAGCTGCAATATCGTTAACCACAATGTATGGAGCGCCGTTAAAGCTAACGATGAAACAATGTCTCTATCGAGAAGCACAAAAAGATTGTTTTCTTACGGATCAAAGGAACCATTACAAATACTAGGAACATTTCGGGCAGTCACCAAGCATGGACTGCGTGAAACATATGCAGAGTTTGCTGTCGTTGAGGGCGATAATATTTCCTTACTAGGAAAAGACACAGCGGTAGAGCTAGGAGTTCTACGCATAGGAACCGATGAGCCGGACCTATGCTCCGTTAGAAGTGAACTTGATAGGATTGTTGCCTCAAGAAGTTCTGTTTTCGATGGGGTCGGTAAATTCGGAAATTTTCAACTGAAAATTCATGTCGACAAGACCGTGACCCCTGTAGCACAACCGTTACGACGCTTACCATTTAATGTGAGGAAGAGCGTGAACAAAAAGCTCGATGAGATGGAGAAGATGGACATAATTGAAAAGGTCAACAGCCCCACGGCTTGGGTGTCGCCACTTGTCGTTGTGCCTAAGAAAAACGGGGAAATTCGAATCTGTGTCGATATGAGACGGTTCAACACTGCTGTTCAACGCGAGCGATACCCGATCCCCATGATTTTTGTAATGCTGCATCTCTTTATAGGAGAACCTGGTGTGCGATGATAAATATAAAATTTCGCTGTCAAAGACGATTTTCTTCGCCGGTGTTCTGACGGGGTCCTTCGTGTTTGGAATGATATCAGACAGGTTGGTAACATTACTCATCTCTCGTGCAATGGCAACTAATTCTTGTGATGATAACTCTGAAATATATATATATATATATATACATATATATTTTCCTCAAACTGGGTACGTGGAACCTTTTAAACTGATATTTACTGATGCAACAAATTTGAGAATATATTTAAAAGATTACTTGACATCGACATATGAAATTTAATATTTTGAAATCCAAGTTGATGTGCTATTCATTTTTTGATAGATTAGGACGTCGTAAAACTCTTCTTACTGCAATTCTATTTGAGCTTACATCTACCCTTGCTTTGGCGTGGTCTTACAATTACGTTATGTACGTCATCTTATGTTTCTGTTCGGGGGCAGCATGCGTCGGATTGTTTATGACGTCATATGTTATTGGTTTGTTTCTTTTTTATCTACATCAAATGCTCAGTCTAATGTATCATAGACAAAAGTTTTCATTGATCCCTTTTTTATGAATTTAATTCAGGAATAGAATGGGTCGGACCTTCGATGAGGACCTACGCCAGCTTAATTATAGCGTTCTTTGGACCCGTGGGTGAATTGTACCTAATACTGGTCTCCTATTTCGCTAGGGACTGGTTTTGGATATTTATTGGGATATCAATTCCTTTTGGATTTGACGCACTTATTTGGTGGTATGTTAACAATATAGAATATTGAATGAGAATTGAAGCTGTGAAAAAGTACCAGGAGCAAAATGTTACAAGTCTCAATGAATTGTGCGTAAAAATATTTATTTTAACAAATATACAAAAATGCACTTTCATTGCTTTCATCATATGTATAATATGTCCTTTCTTTAGTACAGGTCTTTTATCATTTTTGATTTATACACAGGTTTATTCCCGAGTCGCCGCGTTGGCTTTTTAGTCAGGGAAGACACGAGGAAGCTGCCAAGATTTTAGAAAAGGCGGCAAAATACAACAAAAGAGAAGTGTCTTCAAAGATACTGGAAAATATTGTGATAGAAAAGAAAGAAGCCGGGAAAATATGGCTCTTATTTTCCGACCGACGTCTTGGTATAAGAACAGTCATCATATTTTATAACTGGTACATGTATTCCTTTGTACATGTAATTAAATTGAAAGTTACGTTCTTGTTAGTAAACAATAACGTAAAGTAACACCGAGTGAAGCATTATTGCCTGCCCAATGTACGAAAGCAACATCTTTATGATAAAATTACATATAAATAACAGATTTATCAGTTGTGAAAAGAAAATAATCACTAGCATATAGACAGCTTCCAATACATAAATGTAGGAATACATTTGTCGTTTTTATGTCAAACTTTCTGTAAAGAGTAGTCTCACACTCGTAAAATAAAATGCAACATGGGAATAATACAAAAAAAAATGATTTCTGTAGGTTTATTTTAAATATTAATTTATCTATTTTTTTACCTAAGGATGGTGGCTAGCATGGTCTTCTATGGCCTCTCTCTGAACACTGGGATTCTGTATGGCGATTATTACATTAACTTTCTGATTGTCGTAATGGTGGAATTCCCAGGTCATGTTCTTCCTCTGTTGCGTGGAAAAGGTAGAAACCGTATCTGTTTTTTTTTTATTATTATTCTAATTTGCTTGAATAACACACAACGAAGAGAAAAATTACTGAAATGCGTCAAACAATATTACTATCTTGTAAAGCGTTGTATAACTTTATTTTAACTAGAATTTCAGTGGTTAACAACGACACTAGCTATGATAGGAAAACTTGGGTCCGCCGCTGCATTTGCTGTGATCTATGTATTCTCAGCTGAACTTTACCCTACAGTGGTCCGTAACGCCGGTATGGGAGCCAGTTCTTGCTGCGCACGCATCGGTGGAATATTGGCGCCATACGTGGCAGACTCGGTAATTCAAGATATATACTGTTTTTCTTTACCCTTCAAACCTTATTATTACTATTCATCTGAGAAGAGCTGAAACAGCCTCTCCTTTTAATGTTCTGTAGAATACCAAGGTTAACATACTGATTGTGTGTGTATGGTAAGAGATATGTTATAAACAGTTTATTTTTACTTATTAGGGTGTTTTAATCGGTGGTCAGTTTGGACAAGCTGTCCCTCTAGTTATATTTGGTGGCGCCTCGGTGTTGGCTGGTCTCCTGTCCCTAAAACTTCCGGAAACACTGGACGAGAGTCTCCCAGAATCTATAGATGACGGTATCGCGTTTGGAACGTAAGGAGTTTTCTTTTACATTTCATTTAGAAGACACGCCCGAACACTTAATTTCTATAATATCAATAACTGAAGTTTTCCAAAAGTACTTCCAGTATAAAGATTTAATATTATTTCTATAGTAAGCAACCTTGCCCCAAAATACTAATTATTTTATTAATTCTGACGTATGATCGACCACATACGTATATGTACATGTACTTATAAACGTGATAATTATAATTTTTTTTTTTTTGCTTTATCGAACAAGTGCTAGTCTCTTCTAAAATTTACAAATAAAGCCATGCTTGTTAATATTTCAGGCCAGAATACAGGAAGAAATCTCTATTGTCCCTGACAGTAGAGGCCCCTGCCCCAGATATTGGAATGACGAAGCTCTGATGCCGGCTAAATATAGCAGAACGGACGAATAACACAAGGGCTGTTCTAGATCTATTGTTACTATGTACACAGATACTTATGAAGATAAATAAAGTTGTTAAGAGAATGAATGCCTGTTGTCTTAAAATCAGTGATATTATGCATGCAAGAAAGATTGATTACCTTGACGTTTTATTTAAGCAGTCAATGTATACGTAATTTTCAAACAAGAGACAGATATTATGAAAAGTGCTCCCCTTTCCAATAACTGCATTGAAATAATCCAAAATCAATATATTTACATTGATATTAGGCAATGGAATAAGTTTTTTTTTTAAGAAATCATGACTGAATTTATTTTTTAATTTAATATTTATTAAACATATTTTAAATTACTTATTATTTTTTTTACATGTGGACTTTCAAATAAAAATGTTATTACAATTTTGCTGAAATAATTTAGTAAACTCTTGGAAATTAAATTAACTCAAGAACATTTAGCAATTCGGTTTTGCTTCTTCTACTTACAAAAATAATTAAAACATTCGGAGATTACATGCATGTATTGCGTTAGCAATACCAGTCCCCTAAGTGTTATCTGGTACCCATTAAACACAGCAAATGACGTAATTTTGTCAAAAATCATTAAAGCGAAACATAACGCAAACTTGATCTTTAACTCACTAAAAAGGTTGACTCATCACAAAAGTAAGCTCAATTAACTAGAGTGCCATGGGCCACATCGCTCATCACGTGAGTAAATTTAGCCATGCTATTTTTTTCAATATTTCCCCTTTGTAGTACCTATTGTGGCCCAACCCTAACCTCAGGGGGCATAATTTAGATAAAGTAAAATCTACACTACACCAGGATGTTTGCACATATATACGTTACAGCTTTTCTGGCATAGAAGTTCTTGAGTAGGAGACTTTTAAAAGATTTTTCTCTATGTATTTCAGTGTTAAAATTTGATTCCCTATTGTGGCCCCGCCCTAACCTCGGGGTCTTGATTTGAACAATTTGGAATCTACACTACCCAGTACACCAGGATGCTTCCTGATAACTTTCACCTTTTCTGGTCATTTGGTCTACGACTCACCAATTTAAGATTCACTCACATACCGATAAAAATCAGCTTGCGATTGATATCTGGAAGCTTGTAGAAAAAAAAGCGGAAAACCGTTAAAAATTAATATATGTAAGGCCGTTATTTCTTCCAAAAACATTGAAGGGTAGCGAAATCCAAACTTGATCTGAAATTCATCAAGATACACTCACACACCAAAATTCAACTCAGTATCTGTGAGCGTTTAAATAGAAAGCGCCATATGGCAAAATTACGACCTTTTTAATCTTTGATTTATCCCGAAACACTTGCAATATTGAGCTTATGTATGGTATTTCATTGGCGAGTTAACGATCAAGTTTGCATTTCGTTTTTCTTCGGTGATTCTTGACGAAGTTATGACATTATAATACATTGTTGATGTGAACCAGATTGCACTTATTTGTCGGGATCTATCAATGTATAATACTCTCAGAATGTTTAACATTAAAAGAGTGCACAAGCAGAACTTCTTGCCATATAATATTGCTTTAAAATAGTTTAACATCTATTATGATCTGATATCTGTAAGCTATCATTGTAGAAGATGAATGTCATTTAGTTTTGAAGTGCCCATTTTATATTGATCTTAGAAAGAAATTCTTAAAAAAGTATTATTATACTAAGTCAAGTGTCTTTAAATGAATTCAACTTTTAAGTTCCAATAATATTAAATATCTCTTACAATATTATTTCCATGTATGTATTCTTTACGCTCACTCTCTCTGTATGTTTTAGCACATGCGATAGTAATGCGTCCTTCGTCCGTCCGTCCAGCTGTCTGTTTGTCTGTCTGTAAACAATTTGGCACACAAGTAGACTACACTGAGATACATAATTCTATGAATCGGTTTCTGATTTCGATGAACAAAGAAGCCATGGTTACTAAAAAAAGAAATTTCTGTGAAATGCTTTCAAAATGCTACTCCTACAGTTTTGATCCGATTTCAATATAACTTGGCACACAAGTAGACTATACTAAATACGTATTCAGTGCATCGGTTTTGGATTGAAATCGGACTTAAACTGTAGGAGGTGTAGCGTTTTGAAAAGAATGTTTACAGACAGACAGACGGACAGCTAGACAGAAAGGACGGACGACGAACGCATTACTATCACATAAGCTCTTCTTGTCTCTGACCAGTAGAGCTAAGAATAGAAACTTCTGGTGAAATGCTTTCAAAATGCTACTCCTCCTACAGTTTTGGTTTGATTCAATAATAACTTATCAAACAAGAAGACTATATTAAGAAAGTAGACTATACTAAGAAACATAATTCTGAGCATTTTGTATTTCAATGAACGATGCTGCCGTGGTTACTAAAAAAAGAAGACTATATAAAGAAAGTAGACTATACTAAGAAACGTAATTCTGAGCATTTTTTATTTCAATGAACGATGCTGCCGTGGTTACTAAAAATAGAGATTTCTGTGAAATGCTTTCAAAATGCAACTTCTCCTACAGTTTTGGCCTGCTTTCAATATAATTTGGCACACAAGTAGACTACACTAAGACATATAATTCTATGAATCGGTTTTTGATATCGATGAACGAAGTTGCCATGGTTACTAAGAATAGAATTTTCTGTGAAATGCCTTCAAAATGCTACTCCTCCTATAGTTTTGGTCTGATTTTAATATAACTTGGCACACAAGTAGACTACACGAAGATAAATAATTCTTGAATCAATCTTGGTGAAAGGTGTTGCCGTGGTAACTAAAAGAGAGATTTCTGAAATTAAATTAAAAATGCTATAATAAATACAGTTTTAGCTTGTTTATTATAATTATAATGTGGCATGCAGATAGACTATACCTAGATACATTATTGTCTTAATTTTTTATTATCTATTTTGATAAATTATTTTTATTATAGTAACTAAAATTGAAAATTCTTTAAAATTGTATTTAAATCTACTCCAACATTTGTAGTCTTATGCCACAAAAATTACTTAATCAAGGATCATCATTCTATTTATTGCTGTTTTAAAATTTCAAGTCCTAACTGGCAGTAACTGCTTTTTTTCTCTTCCTTTGTTATAAGTATAAACCAGTAGAGCTACAGTCTCGAGAGAGACCTCTGGTTTTCTTATTGTTATCATGTATGTATAACTTCTCCGATTAGCCAGTTGGCTTAAAGAAATAAAGAAACTAAAAAACTGAAATATTGATTAAGAAAATTACTTGATCAGCAGTTATAGTGAATTTTAATTAAAAACTTACTTTCGCTTTCAATACTTTACCCAAACTCGTAAAAGTAAAAATGAAAGTAAGGTCGTTGACACCCTTTCATTGATAATCTATTTTACTTAAAGGACAAGTTTAATCCCTAAATAGTGAAGACAATATAATCATACAAACATGATTTATTCATTATTAAAGAAAAACATTTAAATTTTATAATATATTCAATTCAATCCCAAATACGTAACTACGAGTATTCTTAATAGTACTAGATTTAGTAACAATGTATAAAATCATTTATTTAATTTTAATTCTTCATTGTCACGTCATTTGTCATTGACCGTCCAACATTCACTTGAAAAATAAATAGCTATGAACAGATATCACTAAATTGTTCAATTAAGTGAGTGTTCGGGATGCTGCATATTGCTTTTATTTTCAATTTTTAAAATTAAAATACATGTATATGTTTTATGTTGAAAGCATTGCCTCTGACATTTCACAATGTCTGAGGGAACTGTAAAAGCTTTGCTAGACCGGCTTTTTTTTAGTTCGAAGAGCAGTTTACAGAAAATCTTTCCTTTATACTGTGAAACACAATCGTAATGAATGTGAATATAATGCTTGTTTTAAAAAAAATGAATGGACAAAAATTTTTCCTATTCAAGGATTACTTGTTCACAACTTATTCATAGATAAAGTGCATTAATGTGAGTTTTATAAAGGTTTAGAGGAAGCCTATTTACTACTGAAAGGTTAACATACGGGGACTTCAAATCATTGTGATGCCTCTTGTCAACAGAGATTCCATCATATGTTAGCAGAGCATGTAGATTGCAGACTAGGTGCACTGTGCACGTACTTGTAATTCGCCACTGATTTGCAATGGATTTTGATGATGTGTTGAAGAATATAGGAGAGTTTGGTCCGTATCAAAAGCGAACGTTAGCCTTGTTAAGCGTATCATGGATTATTGTCAGCCCTGTTATGATTTATTCTGTATTCGGGATCGCCACGCCAGACCACAGGTTAGATCTATTTTTAATTATTATTTAAGAAAAGCGTTCACTATATATCATTTTTAACATTCGAACTTAACCTGGTACATGTAAATACATATTATATTGCATGCCCTAGGACCAAGACAATAAAATGATGTATATTGTACGCTACTAGGCGCTTTGATTTCAAAATGACAATTGTTTTTTTAAACAAACTAAAGTAATGTTGCTTCTTTCACTAGCCTTAAATGTTTTATCAAGTTCATTTCAAAGCGAAACGTCTTCAGACAATGTTCCAGCGTCTCAAACGCAGAACGGATCATAATATTATGGTCTATTTACAACCTTCACATTTTCACCGCGGATGAAATCGGTTATGGCTGGTCGGCATGGGATGCTCATTCCTCCGTGGTACCTGATCCCACCTCTCGCGTGTAAGAAGTCCATGTTCCCCTCCTGATTGGTATTGATTTAGTTTGAGTTTGAATATTGTTCATTATCTGTGTATATTTCACCAAATCTGTCGTTAACTAATTTACATTGAAAATTAAAATAAGTACACAATTTTAAGTCATGTACTTATTTTTAACTTTAAATAAAAAACAGGTAAAGACATATCTTTCACATGGATTAGATTGAGAAAAAAACTTTCGTATTGCGTCAGTCTACAGTATTTTTTTTTTGTCACTGAATATTTTCTCCTTTACATAGTACAAGTATGAAAACCATTCTTTTAATAAAACCATTAACTCTAAAATAGTTAGAACCGGTAGTTTAAAGTAATTTTTTAAACAGTCAGATCTTCTATGAATAAAACTCACTATATATATGGCAGATTATTCTACGTACCTTTTTCTGCAAGAATTGCAACCTTTACCTCCACCGTGTAAAGGGGCACATGTGGGGTTTCGGTTAAGTATCATAGGGGGGTTTCAACTCCGAAGCGGTGATTTCAAGCATTTGGAAAAAATATTTGTAAAAATTCTTTGCTTTTGAATTCTTTGGGACCAAATGACATGCACACGATTGTAAGAATGTATTACCTTCAAATTTAATGCAATAGGCTGTTTAAAAGCCTTACGGATTGTGCTAACACCTCTGGACAGTTCAATCGACTGGAAAAAGTTGTGGTGTCGCTGATATTCTTTGCTCTATAATTTTCATAAAACGGATGTTTAAAGCTCATTTTAAAAATGATTGATAAAGATTGATACAAAATCAATCCATGCAAAATTTTTTAAAAGAAAAATAAGTTTGCATGGATCGTTTTTATATCAATCTTAATCAATCAATCGTGCACATGTCATTTGGTTCCAAAGAATTCATTAGCGAAGAATTTTTACAAATATATTCTCCAAATAACTTAAATCACCGCTTTGGAGTTGAAACCCCACATGACACTATATAAACCGAAACCGCGGATGTGCCCATTTACACGGTGAACTCCGACAATAATAGTAAATCATATCTACTGAATCCAATATTTTACAATTCAAAATGGCTATAGATAGACGTTCTTATGAGGTCTTTTCAAATTGATATTCCCGTAAAGAACTAGGGACGTAGAGGAAAAGTTTGGGCTGAGTTCAAGTTTAAAGCATGGTTTGTTTGTTTTTTTGTTTTTTGCTTTTTTTTTGTTTGTTTGTTAAGTTAGATACTTTTGTCTACTGTATCAATTAACGCTTGTTATCCTTCGTATTGAATGGGCTAGCATATTGTTAAATGGAATAACTCCATGTTCAGCTATAAATGGGGGCTACGATCTCGAACGTCGTCCTATTCTTCCACACAAATTATTACTATTACGTCAAAATAACTATAATATATTGTAAATCTAAGACTCCTGATTTTACCCTAAATTAATTGCTTTGTGAACAAATGTGTTATTGATTTGTTTACAGGTGTGGAATTCCTAATTATGATAATGATACCTACAACGTTCAAAACAGTCAACACCAGGATTTAATACTGACATATATTCCTATTGGTCCAGATGGTATTTACGATAAATGTCACATGTTTCGATTTAACCAATCGGCACCTTCCTTTTTAAATGGCAGTAGAACGTTGGAGGAATGTTCTTCGTGGGTATATGGCAAATCTCTCTTTGACGAAACCATTGTCACAAAGGTATACACTTATGTACGAGACTGATCCAATGAAATTGCCACTCCGACTTTAAAATAACGATACATGACTTCTCTAAACGCCCATTGGAAGGAATGCAGAAATAAACTCTGACTTAGTTTAAGAAATAAAACTATTACAATTCTTCGAACAAGACAAGTACAAAAACAAATTTAAGAACTATGGAAATTAATGTAACCAACTTTTGTTCGCGACGACTTTATTTCGCGATTTACTTGGGTAAACTAGTTCAAGACGATTAAATTTCGCGACAAAGCCTTTCTAGGATCTTTTTTGTAGAGAAACAGCGACTTTAAGTGCTGGTTCGCGGCGAGAAATATTCGCGATAACGAGGCTCTCGCGAACCTCGCGAAAATTTCTAGCACGAGAATAAAAGTTGTTTTACAGTAATGTTTTGCATATTTGAGGATGAACTAACAATGAGAGTCAAAAAACGTAACGTCATAAAGACGAAAGAAAAGTTTTTGAACTATTTAATTTTTTGAAGATGTTTAAAAATAATAAAATATGCTTAAATTATGCATAATACTCTTACAAAGATATATTCAGAACTTCCAAAAAAGCAAAAGCATTTCAAATTTCAGATGAATCTTGTCTGCAAAGAGAAGTATAAAGTTTCTCTGAGTAAAACTGTCTTCTTTGGCGGAGTTTTGATAGGATCGTTTTTGTTTGGGATGCTTTCGGATATGTAAGTGAAATGTATAATATTGAAATTGTGTGTGTTATTTCATTCATTCAACAGGTTAACAATTTTTTATCACTAACGACAATAACCAAAAAGAGAAGAATTTATTTTACCTTATGTAGTATTTCAATTCAAACACGTTCGACAAAATCGAAAAAAACATTTCTGCATACAGTCTATAGCACAAAATATACGTATAACATTGTGATGACATATTTCTTTTTAAATGTATTTATGAGGAGTCATATCAACCAAACATTCAAAAACCAGATACTACATCAGCAAAAGTGATTATTTACATGCACCCACCAATTCCATAAAATTAACTTGTATGTTCATAACTTATCTGTCGATACATACACATATTGTATGAATGTGGTGTCAAAGGATTTTTTTTTCGTTGAAAAATTGTCCTGGTAAAATTTATAGCGTTCATATAAATAGTAGTTTATTTATTACAGTGCCATGTGTAACATGTTTATATACATGATAAAGTGAATAGTCATGTGATTAGAATTATTATGTATCATTGAGATGTTAACACCCAACTCATTTCTGGGAAATATTTGTCATCTTAAAAGTATGACTATAATGTACATCATAGGATTTCATAAATATTATATATTCTATGTAATTATATGTACTATGCACTATATGTTGTCCTTAAATTCCTCTGTTGGTTAAATTGGTGAATCCAGGGATCCCCGACCATGACATCATCCATGGAATCATATACTGCTGTGGCAATAAAGAAAAAGTTTGATTAGATATCAACAATAATGCTTTATTGCAGCAGGTTAATCATGTTCTATTCTATTACAGGTTCGGACGTCGATTTACCCTTTTAATTGGACTTTTAATTGTATTTGCTTCAAATATGGCGATGGCATGGGCAGATAACTTTACAACCTTCGCCATTTTGTACATGTGCGCTGGAGCTGGTGTCGTGGGAATATTTATGACGTCATATGTTCTTGGTAAGATACACATGATTAATAATTTACTAATTACTTTCCAGTATTTATAAATGAACTGAAACTGGAAAACTACGAATTTCCTCTTTTTAATTCGTTATTATATTATAGTTGTGTGTCTAAAATAAACTACAATTACGACTTATCAGTTGCTGTACTAAAGAACTGAAAAAAACACATAAAGTAGCCTAATTTAATAACGTTCGTTTAATTTCAAGCTGCAGAACTGCAGCTTGCGAGGTGAGAAAAACATAGACAGATGAACCAAAGATCAACAGATCTATGCATTGTTAATCTTAGCATTATTCAAACCTATTATTTACGTAGATACTCAATAGCCAACTTCGGTGTCACGTATAATATTTGTTTCTTCACCTGTTTATATTTTGATTTACCATATATTTAAATGTATTTTCTGCATAATCTTTATACATGTACATTATTTTACTTTCCTCGAAACTGTCTTTGTAAGCATTATCACAACATAATTATCGGTATGCAAATTGGGCTGTTTGGTACCGATGAAAGGTAATTAAAGTAAGAGTAATTGTTGTAAAATACCGCTATATGGTAAAATAACAGATAAAATGCTTTTCGCTGCAGAACTCATATAAAACAGAAAATAACATCCGAAGCATTCTCCATAAGTTCATGTAGGAGGTGGTTACATTGCTTACATGTTAGTATCCCTTTAATTTGTTTTTTTTATTCGAGAATGTAACAGTTCTGCAGTAAGGTCCCTTTGAGGGTGTGCTTCAATAAAGGATATGATTGTATTGTATTTTGCAGGTATAGAGTGGGTTGGTTCTTCTAAGAGGATGTTTGCTGCATGTGTTGTTCCCTTAATTGGGCCGCTAGGAGAGCTGTACCTTATCTTAATATCGTATCTGACACGTTCCTGGCATTGGATGGCTGTTTTCAGCGCTATTCCTCTTGGGTTATACGTTATACTTTGGTGGTAAGAATTTGATTATTTATTATTATTTACAGTGGAGCTTTGTTAACCCGGACGCCGATGATTCGGACATTTTATTTTTTGGACAATGTATTTGTGGAGAACAACTTAGAGTTAGCGGTAACAAGCAAATTCAAAGAATTGTAGTCCCCTGCTTTCGAAGTCTTATTGGAGATATCGTTAAGAATATCTATTAAATGTTACAAAATTCAGTGATAAATGAAGGTCTGGGCCACATGGCCGATTATCATAGCACATTCGGAAAACATTTTGACACAGGTTATGCAATCGTCAAATATGAATGTCCTATGGAATGTCATACAAAGAAATCATAAAAGTTGATTTAAAAAAAATACATGTAAGTCAAACTTGAAGGTAAATGTCAAGGAGTCAAAAATCATAGTATGCTAAGAAACATCTTTTCACAGTTAATGCACAGGGTAAATGTGAAAGCCCTACATTTCCTCAATCAAAAGTCAAAGCAATGATAAGAGTTTTGAAAAGTTGGTCAAACATGAAGGTCCAGGTCACAGGGTCTAAAATCATAATATATTAAGAAAGGTTTTTTTTTACAGGTAATATACATTTATACATTGAGATATTTTATGAAGATGCTGCTTGTAAATCATAAAAGTTTTTAACTTTTCTTTTTTTACTTTAAAAAAATACATCTTAATGTTAGAAATTTGTCTATGACTTATTCTAACCTGTAAGCATACAAAAACGTACATTTAACTGAAGGTTTATTCCTGAATCTCCACGTTGGCTGTGTGGAAAGAACCGGACACAAGACGCCGCCATTTTGTTGAAGAAGGCAGCCGAATGGAACCACGCAGATTTTTCTCCAGAGATACTGGACAAATTTGTCACCATGGAGACGGAGGCAGGCAAAGTGTGGCTGCTGTTTTCTGACAGGACGCTCGGAATAAGGACAGCTATTATCTTTTACAATTGGTAGGTACTGAGTATAAGTACAACATAATTAATGTAAAGTTTAATTGATATTCATATAATATTGTATAAATAACATATGGTTTGTTTAATACATTCTCATTTAGCATTTATAACATGCAAAAAATGAGGTTTGCTTCAAACTGCTTAACATTCATTGAAGTAAATTGTGTCAGAATATATATCACACGAATACTTTTCTTAAGTACTTGTATATTATTTCTGTATTTATTTATCAACACAACATACCTCCTTGTTAGATAAAAAAAACAAAGTAAGTGTTAAATTTCGTTCAGAGTTTAAACTTGGATTTTATTTCACCTTTATTATTTCTGCAGGTTGGCAGTTTGCATGGTGTTTTATGGACTGGACCTGAACACCGCTATGCTCTATGGGAACTTCTACATCAATTTTCTTATATTTGTGATGTTAGAGGTAGCTGGGAACGCAATTCCATTGCTGACCATTAACAGACTTGGTAGAAAGAGAAGCTACGTATTCTACACGACTGTCGGTGGATTATCGTGCTTGAGTACAATCTTTACAGTTAATTATTTGCAAAAGGGTAAGATTAGTTCTGAAATAAGGCTTTTGATATAAATTGTGATGCAAATTCTTTTTTTATTTCTTTTTTTATTTTTATGGAAGATTTATTAAGATTGAAAGGTGTACCGTATTTTGTATAAAGTATAATTATTTGCTCGGTGTGAAAAGGAAGCGAATTATTTTTCATCTTGAAAAAAAAATTGAAATTCCAGACTTACAGATAGTAACCACCGTTCTTGCTATGATTGGGATGCTCTTCAACACAGCTGGATTCACCACCCTCTACATTTTCTCCGCGGAGATATTTCCGACTGTTGTCCGTAACGTAGGCATGGGAACAAGTTCTAGTTTGGCCCGTGTAGGTGCAATGATTTCTCCATTCATAGCAGACACGGTAATACTTTGCATGTTACTGCATATATTTATAAAGTGATGAAATTCTATATTTAAACACAAATTGTAGTGCTAAGCTTGAGGTTGTCAGTAATGGTGGTAAAACTGATAACAGTATATATACGGAGAAACTAAAAGTACAAAAAGTACTGTAAAATCAAATATTTTTGAAGGGTCAAATTTTCTTGGTTTGAGGAAAATATATTGGATTTCGTTGTTTAAAGAATTTTTCAGTAGTAATAAATTTGAAAAATTGCATTTCGTGGTGAACGTAAATTTGTGGGTCTCATGAAAACCACGAAAATAAAACCCCACGAAAATTAGTGATTTTACAGTATATATCAAAAAGAGAATTCGTCAATTTGCCTATAATATTATCAAAATGACACCATGACTATACGAAATTGAGAGTAGTAAATACGCATGTACGAACATTAAATGATAATTTATAATACAATGCAGCGCCACCTGGTATCTGGCTCAACTGGTGTCGCTATACCATTGGTCATCTTTGGCGCAGCCTGCCTCATTGGTGCCGGACTAAGCGTATTTCTCCCCGACACTAGAAGCAAAATGTTGCCGGAAACCATTGAAGATGGGAGGAATTTCACAATGTAGGGCTAAATAATTCACTATATGAAGTCTTACAAACTTAAGAAAATAATTCAACATTTGAGTTATTTTTCTTTTAAAAATCAATTTTTTTTCCAGGAAAACCCTACAGGACAAGAAAGAAAAAATACGGAAGAATGAAGAAAATGCAACAATTTAGTTTTGAAAAAAAGTTTTTTTTCAGATGTACATGTAAATGATTATTTATCCTTAAAACATGTAAGATTACAATGGTAAGCAAGAGAGGGTACTATTTGAAATCTCCATTCATCAAGTAACTGAAAATCCAGTTGCCTGAGACTGAAAGCATTTCTAAACTTTCACATCATTACAAATACAATGTATACATCCACAACAGAAGCGCAATAAAGAAAATATCTAAACAGTGTCATAAATTATTAGAACTAAAGTTTTTCAATTTGGTGTTTTTCTTAAACGAGGCTTAAATTTTAATTTGCTTAAAAATATTTTACTACAAATAAAACATCTAGAAATAATTCTAAATCTGACATACGTGTAAGACAAGAAATAACTGACACGTAGCCTTTTGTTTTGAAAGTGGAAAAAAGAGGAGTGAGAAAAGCTAAAACGATTGACAATTTTCTTGAAATACATCTATTTGACAAGCTGAAAAAGATGGGGCATCCAAATTGAAATAAAAGTCCTATTTCACTTTTCGAAAGAAGATTCCATCTTTTAACATAATATTGTGAATATATTAAGGTCAAGAACTAGTAAATGAAAAAATCCTAGAGATTTATCAAATTTGAGAGATAAATTTCTTTTATGATGCTTAACAACTTTAGTCTGGTCAAATAAGATGTTTTGGGCCATAATTTGTAGATAAACAAAATCAAATACCATATTTTTAACTGTCATTTTCAATTAAAAATTAAGAAAACCAGTCTTAGATATGGAAGTTTTTTTTTTCCATATTCGACAAAGCAAGTGCATCAAGATTGCCTTCAGTGTTTCAGAAAATGGTAATTTGTAAGTTTATGGCCTCTTATTAAAAATAATATATAGGTATCGGGATTACCTTTCATATGATTTCAAATTGAATGCCATAAACAAAACAATATTTTCTACATAATTTTGCTAAAGTCATAAAGTGAGGGGAAAAAGAAAGTTAAAATTGATACGACGCCATAATGGATCAAGCACTAAAAATTTGTCTTAAGTTCTAACATTGACTAGATCTTGGACCTTAAAACAGTATTTTACAAAGTTACAGCTAAAAGTACAAAATATTTGTACTTCACTGTTCGCTAGTCTACTGAAAAATCATCCCGAAAATACAATTTGAAATTGAACAATTAGAAACCAATTTTATTTGTCAATTTTAGAAAATCAATATTCATTGTGCATAGCATATGTTGAAACAATAAGGAACATATGTAACAAAATATGCATATGTTCATGGTTTTATTTGTCAATATTATGATGTGATATCACCAGATATAAAAATCAAAGCTTTGTAAATGACCTAATAAGATTATCATGAATAATGATTGTTTGCTATTCTTCAAGTGCAACTCCAAGAAAAATATCGGGGTATGTCGTTCTGCTTTACCCTTTGAAAATCCAAGATCATCAGCCTCAAGCATGTCAAAGTCTTACGTTTACGAGACAACACTCCATTTGTAATCGTTTACCATTTACATAATTCAAATAATCCGTACTCTTGTGTCACATTTCTTCATCACCAAGATTTAAGTTACCCCTCTAGTGACAAAGGTTTCTGATTTTCCTGACTGAGATATTAGAAGTCAAGGCGGTCAAAACGTTCACTACTGCAAAATGAAGTTTAATGATATTTTTAAAGAAATAGGAGAATTTGGTCCCTATCAGAGACGTAATTACGCACTGTTAATTATAGGATGGATGATAAAGGGTTCTATAATGACTTTTTCCGTCACAGGTTTGAGTATCTTAGACTTACTTTCTACTATAATCCTTTTTTTGATCAGTTTAAATAGCACGCATTTTTAATACATATATTTATAAAAACTGACATTTATGTTGACATTTAACTCCATGTATGATCGGCCACCAAAATGATTGTAGTAACACGGTGGTTATTTATTTATTTAGTTTTAGAAAATATTTAGTAGATGCACTACGTATGTCCACACGATCATACAGAGACCTGTTCTCTTATTAGAACAGAGATTTTGAGGCTGGAAACACTAGGTGAAACAATAAGAATTAAAAAATTCTTAGCATCAATGATTGATAAATAAATGTCAAATTTATCGAGATATATATACAAATAAAAACAAGAACATGTAGAAGTCGGCTTTGCTTCTTATTAATAATTTACAAAAATAATTAAAACATTTGGAGAATACATGTATTCGGTTAGCGAGACAGTTTAGTGTTATCTGGTACCAATGAAAAAACTGAAAATGACGTCATTCCGTCAAATATCATTAAAGCGAAACATAAATAAAACTTGATATATAATTCACTAATAAGGTTGACTCGTCACAAAAGTAAGCTCAAATAACAAGAGGCCCATGGGCCACATCGCTCATCACCTAAAATAATAATTTAGCCAAGCTGTTCTTTACAAGATTTCCCCTTTGTAGTATTTATTGAGGCCCCATTCTCCCCCTAGGGGTCGTAATTTATATAACGTTAAATCTGCACTATCCCTAGGATGCTTGCACATATATACGTTTCAGCTTTTCTGGCATAGAAGTTCTTGAGGAGGAGACTTTTAGAATATTTTTCTCTATATATTCCGATGTCAAACTTGGAACCCCTAATGTGGCACCACCCTACCCCCATGGGTCTTGACTTGAACAATTTAGAATCTACACTACCCACTACCTCAGGATGCTTCCACATAACCTTCAGCTTTTCTGGTCATTTGGTCGAGGATTCACCAAGATTCACTCACATACCACAACATCCGGTTGCGATTGATATCATGAAGCTTTAAGAAAAAAGCGAAAACCCGTTAAAAATCAATAAATGAAAGGCCGTTATTTCTTCCAAAATCATTGAAGTGGAGGGAAATCCAAACATGAACTGAAATCCATCAAGATACACTCACAAACCAAAATTCAACTCAGTATCCGCGAGCGTTTAAAAGCGGTATTTTGCAGAATTACAACCTTTTTAATCTTTAATATTATCTCTTGCAATATTGAGCTTATGTATGGTATTTCACTGGCGAGTTAAAGATCAAGTTTGCATTTCGTTTTTCTTCAGTGATCCTTGACGAAGTTATGACATTATAATACATTGTGAACCAGATTGCAGGAACTTGTCGGGATCTGTCATTGTATAATACTCTCAGAATGTTTGTTAACATTAAAAGAGTACACGAGCAGAACTTCCTGCCAAATAATATTGCCTTAAAATAGCTTTACATATGATCTGATATCTGTAAGCTATCATTGTAGAAGACGAATTTCATTTTATTTTGAAGTGCCTACTGTATATTGATCTAAGAAAGAAATTCTTGAAAAAGTTTATTATACTAAGTGTCTTTAAATGAATTCAACTGTTAAGTTCCAATAATATTAAAGATCTCTTATAGTATTATTTCCATGTATGTGTTCTTGACATTCACTCTCTCTGAATATTTTTAGCTCTACTGATCAGAGACAAGAAGAGCTTATGAGATAGCAATGCGTCTGTCGCCCGTCTATCCAGCTGTCTGTCTGTAAACAATTTGGCACACAAGTAGACTACACTAAGTCACATAATTCTATGCATAGGTTTTTTATTTCGCTGAACGGTGTTGCCATGGTTACTAAAAATAGAATTTTTTATTACATAACCTACTATATAATTGTAATGAGGCATTTTGAACTGTTTCACAATTTATTAAATGTTTTTGCGTGATCATGAAACAATCGAACTGTTGACTGGGCCACAGAATGAACTGTTGACTGTTTAAAGCATCATCGTGATATTCAAGCGTTTTGATGATCATGACATCACTATTTACCTGCTAAATGATTAACTAAATTGGAATGAAATACACAAACTATCAATAAATCATTTAATAATCATTAATTTAAATTATTTAATATCAGTTTAATAAAAAACAGTTGTAAAACTCTTTATTGATTGTGTGTTTTTATACCAGTTTGGTTAATTATATAGTAGGTTAGGTAATAAAACACTAATTCAATGATTACTCAGTGAAACAGTCAAACTTTTGTCTCTCGGTAGTGGGGAAGACCTGGGAAACTGTTGCCCTCGGCCTTCGGCCTCGGACAACAGTTTCCCAGGTCTTCCCCACAACCTCGGGACAACAGTTTGACTGTTTACCTCGTAGTCATTAAATAAGTGTATACTATGAAATACTTTCAAAATACTACTCGTCCTACAGTTTTGATCCGACTTCAATATAACTTGGCACACGAGTAGACTATACTAAGATATATTATTCTGTGCATCGGTTTTTGGATTGAAATCGGACAAAACTGTAGGAGGAGTAGCGTTTTGATAAAATGTTTACAGACAGACGGACAGACGATGGATGCATTACCATCGCATAAGCTCTTCTGGTCTCTGATTAAAACTTTTACAGTTTTATTCTGATTTCAATATAACTTGGCACACAAGTAGACTTTACTAAAATACATAATTCTGTGCATCGGTTTTTGATTTCGCTGAACGATGTTGCTATGGTTACTAAAAATAGAAATTTCTGTGAAATGCTTTCAAGATGGTTCTCCTCCTACAGTTTTGATCTGATTTTAAAATAACTTGGCACACAAGTAGACTATACTAAGATTCATAAATATGTGCATCAAATTTGATGAAAGGTGTTGTCATGGTAAAATAGAGATTTCTGTAAATTAAATTGAAAATGCTATTACAAATACAGTTTAAGTTTGCTTATTATAGTTATAATGTGTCATGCAGATAGACTTTATTTAGATACATTATTGTCTTTATTTTTTTTTCTTATTTATTTTGATAAATGATGTTTCCATGGTAACTAAAATTGAAAATTCTTTAAAATTTTATTAAAATCAACACCTTAAGTTGTAGTCTTATTGTACGAAAGCCCAATGAGCTCATTTTTGTAGGTAAAAAAAAATTAATTTTTCGCGTTATAACGCGTAACTTTCGAATTTTTAGCGAATTAACACAAAATTTTCGCGAATTTACGCGAAACTTTCGCGATATAACGCCAAACTTTCGAGAATAACGCGTAACTTTTGCTTATAACGCGAAACTTTCGCGAAAAAACGCGTAACTTTCGAGTTATAACGCAAAACCTTCGCGAATAAACGCGTAAGTTTGTTGTTTAACCAGACATTTGCTTTAGTCTCAACTTTCTTTTGATTTTGACATCAAGTTTATTCATTACAATGATAAGCAAAAGGCTATTTGTTGTTGGACTATCACAAGATACATTGTAAGCTTTCTTGCTATTGAATCTATCTTTTCCGTCTCAATTTGTCTTTCTCAACGCTGTTCAAACAATTCAAAGATATGCAAGTTTTCCAAAAGTTAAACTTCAAGATTATTAATTTTGGGGAAAATCACCCCTTTCCGGCGTCTTTTTTGTACATAATCTAGAGAATTAGAAATAATTTTATTTCATGGAGATCAAGATCAAGATCTCAAAATGAGGTAGATTTGTTAATTGTGTCCCACCGCATTTTTGACAATTGGATAGCAGATTTTCATTTTGTCTCCGCTGGATTCACTGTGGAAATACGATATCCTATTTTGAGGTTGCACCACTTTGTCATTCCATTGCTTACCAAAACATTGACGATTCAAAGTGTACAAACTCTGCTGCATACCTTCATAGGTTTTATTTATGGCTAGTCCATGGACTTTTCTATAACCCAATATATAAATATTGGAGAAAATTTAGAGAATCTTCCTCCTACTAAATAATTTTGTATATAATTAACAATACCAATTATAATTGTTATGTAAACAAGGCACGTAGCAACAGAGGGGGGGGGGGGGCTTTCACCTATGATTGTAAAAAAAGTTTGCCTCTACCCCATCCCCACCCCCAACCCGTTAATTTGCGAAAGTTTCACGTTATATTGCGAAAGTTTCGCGTTATAACGCGAAAGTTACGCGTTTATTAGCGAAAATTTCGCGTTAAAACGTGAATTTTTTTTACCTTCGAAAATGAGCTCATCGGGCTTTCGTATTATTGCAATATTGCCACAAAAAGTTACTTTATCAAGGATCATTATTCTATTTATTGCTGTTTTAAAGTTTCAAGCCCTAACTGGCAGTAACTGCTACTTTTCTCTCCCTTTGTTATAAGTTTAAACCAGTACAGCTACAGTCTCGACAGAGAGTTATGGTTTTCTTATTGTTATAATGTATGTATAACTTCTCTGATTAGCCAGTTGGCTTAAAGAAATAAAGAAACTGAAAAACTGAAACATTGATTAGGAAAATTACTTGATCAGCAACAATGGCGAATTTCAATTAAAAACTTACTTTCGATTTCAATATTTTACCCCAACTCGAAATAGTAAAAAACGAAAGTAAGGTCGTTGACACCCTTTCATCGATAATCTATTTTTCTAAAAGGACAAATTTAATACCTAAATAGTGAATACAATATTTTCATACAAACATGATTTATTCATTATTAAAGAAAAGAAATTTAAATTTTATGATATATTTAATTCAAATCTAAATACGCAACTACTTGTCATCTATTTTTTTCATCGTTTTTCTACGAGTATTCTTAATTTTACTAGATTTTGTAACAATGTATAAAATCATTTATTTCATTTAATTCTTCATTGTCACGTCATTAGCCATTGACCATCTAACATTCACTTTGAAAAATAGATAGCTATGAACAGATATCACTAAATTGTTAATTTTGTGAGTATTTGGGATGCTGCATATTTTGCCTTTATTTTCAAAAGATATTTTCAATTTCTTAAAATTATAATACATGTATATGTTTTAGATTGAAAACATTGCATCTGACATGTCACACTGTCTGAGGGAACTGTAAAAGCTTTTCTATACCGGTTTTTAAAGTTCGAAGAGCACTTTTAAGAAAGCCTCGCCTTTTTTCCTGTAAAATGCAATCGTAGCGAATGTGATTATAATGCTTGTAAAAAAAAATGAATGGACCAAATATTTTTTCTAGCCAAGGATTCCTATAAATTCGGCAAAGATATAATACATTTATGTGAGCTAGCCTATTTACTACTGAAAGGTTAACATACGGGGACGTCAAATTTCTGTGATGCTTCTTGTCAACAAAGATTCTATCATATGTTAGCAGAACACTTAAACTGCACACTATGTGCACTGTGCATGTAATTGTATAAGCCACTGATTTGCAATGGATTTTGATAATGTGTTGAAGAATATAGGAGAGTTTGGTCCCTATCAAAAGCGAATATTAGCCTTGTTAAGCGTAACATGGATTATTACCAGCCCCATTATGATTTATTCTGTATTCGGGATCGCCACGCCAGACCACAGGTTCGATCTATTTATAATTATTTTTTAAGAAAAGCTTAACCGGGTAGAAGTAAAGACATATTATATTATGCATGCCCTAGAGCTCAGACAATAAAATAATGTATATCGTGCTCTACTAGGCGCTTTGATTTCAAAATGACAATTGTTTTTTAAACAAACTTAAGTAAGCTTCTTTACCAGCCTAAACTGTTTTATCAAGTTCACTTCAAACCGAACCATCTTCAGACAATGTTCCAGTGACTCAAACGCAAAACGAATCATACAATATTCAGTTTACAACCTTCACATTTTCACCGCGGATGACATCGGCTGTGGCCGGTCGGCAAGGGATGCTCATTCCTCCGTGGCACCTGATCCCACATCTCGCGTGTAAGAAGTCCCCTTATTGGTATTGATTGGATTTGAGTTTGAACACTGCTCATTATCTGTATATATTTCACCATATCTGTCGTTTACTGATTTCTATTAGAAAATTAAATAAGTACATTATTTTAAATCATGTATTAATTTTAAACTTCAAGTAAAAATCAGTAAAAGACGTATCAATAAAATGGACTACATTGGGAAGAAAACTCTTTCAAATTGCGTCAGTCTACAGTATATTTTATAGTCACTGAATATTTTCTCCTTTACGTAATACAAGTATGAAAACCATTTTCTTTAATAGAACCATAAACTCAAATAGTTTGAACCGGTAGTTTAAGGTATTTTTTTAAGTATCATATGGGGTTTCAACTCCGAGGCGGTGATTTAAAGCATTTCGAAAATTTATTTTTTGAAATTCTTTTATTATGAATTCTTTGGGACCAAATGACATGCGCACGGTTGTAATAATGGAGTACCTTCCAATTAAGAGCAATAGGCTGTTTGAAAGCGTTACGGATTGTGCTAACACTTCTGGGGCCCGTTTCATCAACGGTCGCACGCCCAGTCGTAGCGCTACGCCGGTGTATTTGCATTTCATTAAAGAGCGTATCGTTACGCCTGACTAAAGTTAGGCCAAAATTTTACGTCTACTCATGGGTAGGCGTAAGTTTGGGTGTAAAGTTAAAATAAAGCATTTTACTGATTTTAAAACAAATTATAATTAGCGAGTTCTAAAGATAAAGCACGGTCCTAAGAAGTCTTCAAAATACAATAGATGCATTATCTAATTATACAAACATGTACATTGAAGAGGGGGGGGGGGG
>PRKT01000623.1:98689-109744 GCA_003671525.1 Saccostrea glomerata | reverse complement strand
CCCCGCCCCCCCCCCCTCTTCAATGTACATGTTTGTATAATTAGATAATGCATCTATTGTATTTTGAAGACTTCTTAGGACCGTGCTTTATCTTCATAACTCGCTAATTATAATTTGTTTTAAAATCAGTAAAATGCTTTATTTTAACTTTACACCCAAACTTACGCCTACCCATGAGTAGACGTAAAATTTTGGCCTAACTTTAGTCAGGCGTAACGATACGCTCTTTAATGAAATGCAAATACACCGGCGTAGCGCTACGACTGGGCGTGCGACCGTTGATGAAACGGGCCCCAGAAGTGTTAGCACAATCCGTAACGCTTTCAAACAGCCTATTGCTCTTAATTGGAAGGTACTCCATTATTACAACCGTGCACATGTCATTTGGTCCCAAAGAATTCATAATAAAAGAATTTCAAAAAATAAATTTTCGAAATGCTTTAAATCACCGCCTCGGAGTTGAAACCCCATATGATACTTAAAAAAATACCTTAAACTACCGGTTCAAACTATTTGAGTTTATGGTTCTATTAAAGAAAATGGTTTTCATACTTGTATTACGTAAAGGAGAAAATATTCAGTGACTATTAAATATACTGTAGACTGATGCAATTTGAAAGAGTTTTCTTCCCAATGTAGTCCATTTTATTGATACGTCTTTTACTGATTTTTATTTGAAGTTTAAAATTAGTGCATGATTTAAAATAATGTACGTATTTAATTTTCTAATAAAAATCAGTAAACGACAGATATGGTGAAATATATACAGATTATGAACAGTGTTCAAACTCAAATCCAATCAATATCAATAAGGGGGGGAGGGGTCATGGACTTCTTACACGCGAGATGTGGGATCAGGTGCCACGGAGGAATGAGCATCCTTTGACGACCGGCCACAACCGATGTCATCCGCGGTAAAAATGTGAAGGTTGTAAACTGAATATTATATGATTCGTTTTGCGTTTGAGTCACTGGAACATTGTTTGAAGACGTTTCGGTTTGAAGTGAACTTGATAAAACAGTTTAGGCTTGCAAAAGATGCAACTTACTTAAGTTTGTTTAAAAATCAATTGTCATTTTGAAATCAAAGCGCCTAGTAGAGCACGATATACATTATTTTATTGTCTGAGCTCTAGGGCATGCATAATATAATATAATTTGCTTTACTTCTACCCGGTTAAGCTTTTCTTAAAAAATAATTAAAAATAGATCGAACCTGTGGTCTGGCGTGGCGATCCCGAATACAGAATAAATCATAATGGGGCTGGTAATAATCCATGTTACGCTTAACAAGGCTAATATTCGCTTTTGAAAGGGACCAAACTCTCCTATATTCTTCAACACATTATCAAAATCCATTGCAAATCAGTGGCTTATACAATTACATGCACAGTGCACATAGTGTGCAGTTTATGTGTTCTGCTAACATATGATAGAATCTTTGTTGACAGGAAGCATCACAGAAAT
Source organism: Saccostrea glomerata (assembly GCA_003671525.1). Lineage (NCBI taxonomy): Eukaryota > Metazoa > Mollusca > Bivalvia > Ostreida > Ostreidae > Saccostrea > Saccostrea glomerata. The sequence continues at coordinate 108,277 of PRKT01000623.1, read as the reverse complement.
TTGATGTCCCCGTATGTTAACCTAGCAGTAGTAAATGGGCTAGCTCACTTAAATGTATTATATCTTTGCCGAATTTTTAGGAATCCTTGGCTAGAAAAAATATTTTGTCCATTCAATTTTTTTTACAAGCATTATAATCACATTCGCTACGATTGTATTTTATAAAATTTAAATTTCTTTTCTTTAATAATGAATAAATCATGTTTGTATGAAAATATTGTATTCACTATTTAGGGATTAAATTTGTCCTTTTAGTAAAATAGATTATCGATGAAAGGGTGTCAACGACCTTACTTTCGTTTTTTACTACTGTAAAATCACATATTTTCGTGGGGTCAAATTTTCGTGGTTGAAGGAAAAAATGTTGGTTCGTGGGGATTTAATTTCGTGGATAAAGAACTTTTTAGTGGTTGTGGATATGAATATTTACATTTCGTGGTGGACATAAATTCGTGGGTCTCTTCATACCACGAAAACAACGAAAATTAAACCCCCACGAAAATTAGTGATTTCACAGTATTTCGAGTTGGGGTAAAATATTGAAATCGAAAGTAAGTTTTTAATTGAAATTCGCCATTGTTGCTGATCAAGTAATTTTCTTAATCAATGTTTCAGTTTTTCAGTTTCTTTATTTCTTTAAGCCAACTGGCTCATCAGAGAAGTTATGCATACATGATAACAATAAGAAAACCAGATGTCTCTGTCGAGACTGTAGCTCTACTGGTTTATACTTATAACAAAGGAAGAGAAAAGTGGCAGTTACTGCCAGTTAGGACTTGAAACTTGAAAACAGCAATAAATAGAATGATGATCCTTGATAAAGTCACTTTTTGTGGCAATATTGCAATAAGAATACAACTGTAGGAGTTGATTTTAATAAAATTTTAAAGAATTTTCAATTTTTGTTACCATAGCAACATCATTTATCAAAATAAATTTAAAAAAAAATAAAGACAATAATGTATCTAAGTATAGTCTATCTGCATTCCACATTATAATTATAATAAGCAAACTTAAACTGTATATGTAATAGCATTTTTAATTTAATTTACAGAAATCTCTATCTTACCACGACACACTTTTCATCAAAATTGATGCACAGAGTTATGAATCTTAGTGTAGTCTACTTGTGTGCCAAGTTATATTAAAATCAGACCAAAACTGTAGGAGGAGAACCATTTTGAAAGCATTTCACAGAAATTTTTATTTTTAGTAACCATAGCAACATTGTTCAGCGAAATCAAAAACCGATGCACAGAATTATTTATCTTAGTACAGTCTACTTGTGTGCCAAGTTATATTGAAATCAGAATAAAACTGTAAGAGAAGTTGCATTTTGAAAGCATTCCACAGATATTTCTATTTTTAGTAACCACGGCAACACCGTTCATTGAAATAAAAAAACCGATGCACAGAATTATGTTTCTTGGTATAATAGTGTACTTTCTTAGTATAATCTTCTTTTGTGCCAAGTAATTTTGAATCAAACCAAAATTGTAGGAGGAGTAGCATTTTGAAAGCATTTCACCAGAAATTTCTATTTTTAGCTCTACTGGTAGGAGACAAGAAGAGCTTATGCGACAGTTATGCGTTGTGGCAACGCACTTTGAAATTATGCAATTTGAAATTTTTTTTCAAAGTGCGTTAAAATTGGGAAAAAATCAACATAATTTGAAAAAAAAAATTTCAAAGTGTGTTAAATTTTGGACCAACTCAACGCACTTTGAAAAAATTTTTCAAAGTGCGTTAAGAGTCTACATCAATATATTTTACCATGGAGACACTGAACGCACTTTGAAAAAGAATCATATTTTAGTAATGGAAAGATTTTATTTGTTATTTATCTTTCAAGAAACTAACCCTAACCCTAACCTAAAAAAAGAATTGATTTATTCCCGTCGAAAAGAGGAGAAGAAACACTGAAGAAAAACGAAATGCAAACTTGATCTTTAACTCGCCAGTGAAATTCCATACATAAGCTCAATATTGCAAGTGTTTCGAGATAAAATTAAAGATTTAAAAAGGTCGTAATTCTGCCAAATACCGCTTTTTTTTAAACGCTCGTGGATACTGAGTAGACTTTTGGTTTGTGAGTGTATCTTGATGGATTTTAGATCATGTTTAAATTTCCCTCCCCTTCAATGATTTTGGAAGAAATAACGGCCTTTCATTTATTGATTTTTAACGGTTTTCCGCTTTTTCTGAAAACTTTATGATATCAATCGCAACCGGATGTTTTGGTATGTGAGTGAATCTTGGTGAATCGTAGACAAATGACCAGAAAAGCTGAAGGTTATGTGGAAGGATCCTGAGGTAGTGGGTAGTGTAGATTCTAAATTGTTGAAATCAAGACCCATGGGGGTAGGGTAGCGCAACATTAGGGGTTCCAAGTTTAACATCGGAATATATAGAGAAAAATCTTCTAAAAGTCTCCTCCTCAAGAACTTCTATGCCAGAAAAGCTGAAACGTATATATGTGTAAGCATCCTGGGGGTAGTGTAGATTTTACGTTATATAAATCATGACCCCTGGGGGAGAATGGGACCACAATAGGTACTACAAAGGGGAAATCGTGTAAAGAACAGCATGGCTATAAATTAATTCAGGTGATGAGCGATGTGGCCCATGGGCCTCTTGTTATTTGAGCTTACTTTTGTGAAGAGTCAACCTTATTAGTGAGTTATATATCAAGTTTGATTTATGTTTCGCTTTAATGATTTTTGACGGAATTACGCCAATTTCAGTTTTTCATTGGTACCAGATAACACTAAATTGTCTTGCTATTAGGGGACTGGTATTGCTTTTGGTACATGTATTCTCCGAATGTTTTAATTATTTTTGTAAATTGATAAGAAGAAGCAAAGCCGACTGCTACATGTTCTTGTTTTTATTTGTATATATATCTCTATAAATTTGACTATTATTTATCAGTCATTGGCGCTAAAAATTTTTTAATTCTTATTGTTTCACCTAGTGTTTCAAGTCTCAAAATCTCTGTTCTAATAAGAGAACAGACCTCTGTATGATCGTGTAGACACACGTAGTACATCCACTAAATATTTTCTAAAAAATAAATAAATAATAAATAAATAAATAACCACCGTGTTGCTACAATCATTTTTGGTGGCCGATCATGGAGTTAAATGTCAACATAAATGTCAGTTTTTTTTAATATATGTATTAAAAATGCTTGCTATTAAAAGTGACAAAAATAAGGATTATAGTAAAAAGTAAGACAAAATTGATAAAGAATAAAGAATAAATTTATTTGCTTTTAATTTCAAATCTTTTGGGTTTGGGTTTATTACTTGAGTAAAATAAAAAAAAAATCCGTATTTTTCCCGGACCGGTTTTGACTTCTATCGGATGAAAGTGTACGTCATGTTTGACGTCACTGCTGCAGCAGAAGTGCTGGGTGTTTTAAAAAAGTAGGCTACCATAAGTAATCTCCTAACAATTTTTTAAAGACCTTTAATTCATATTGTTTAAATATCGTTTCATTACGGTTACAGGTTCGTATGAACTCATCTCTGTAATACTGTCAACACTTGTAATTGTTTAATTAACGCATTTCGTAAAATTAAACCTACATAACTTTAGTGATCTGTAAGTAATTTTGGATAAATTTGTCTCTGAATGGATGTAAACATTACAATTTGCATGATAGGCTAAAGGCATTACTTTGTTTTCTTTTTGTTTTGACTTGTTACGTACTGATTTAAAAGTGAAAGTAGAAACCCTGTATAGCAGTTTGGCGTTTTTGTATGTTGAGATCGTTATCAAGTCGATTCTCTCATCAACTTAATGACAAATATGTTTGTTTTTGTGGCCTATAGATGCATTCAACAACTTGAGTTCAGTGTCAACGTGCTGCTTTTTTATTAAGTCCAAGAAGCCTGAAGCTGATATGACTGGCGATTGATCTGACAGACGATTGCATCATCACAATATTATTAAAGGTAAAAAGAAATACTTCCAATAAAAAATCAAAGTGTACATCTGTAATGACTCCTTTTCTTTTTGTTCCTGTTAATTCTACATTGTTTGCATAGCTTCATCAAAAATAAATTCAACTCAATAATATAGAAGTTGTATTCTACATTATAAAACAATTTTAATCCAATGCACTTTTAAAATATGGTAAGTATGAATAGAATATGCTGGCTTTTAAAAGCTATGAAACTAGCAGTGTATGTGTTGAAAGTACATCAGATAGCTAATCGATGGAATATTCACATCTATGTATTCATTGACTGACATTTATAAAAAAAAAATTTCGAATACTAATAGAGAACCTAGTTTCAGGTAAAATGTAAGATATTTAAGACTATTGAGAACCTACAAACTTGTATGTACTCTCTCTTTTTTGTAGTTAAAGCTTTAGTTATGCTTAGAAAATATCTACTGTGTTAATATTGGTTTTACAGGTTCAATATACAGGTTCAATATACAGTCAGCCTCTCAGAAGAAAAAATCCAAAGATCCTAGGCTTGTCAAAGTTAAGGTAACTACACACTGTTTAACAGACTTTGTTATATTCTTCCCAACAAAGTTTGGGATATCCTGGAATCACTAAGTCTGTTTTTCTGCCTATCTACTTGTCTGTAATTTTTTTTGTCCAAAAGTAATATATTTGTGTCAGAATCTTCTAAATTTTTGGCAATAATACTATTTGAACATTCAAATTGACAAAAATAAAAATAAAATGCTTTTTATGATTTTAATATGAAGCATATCTTCCAATAGTGTAATTGTCTTGCAAAATTCAATTCAATTGTCAAAATAAAAAAGAAAGCTTTTTATAATTTTACTATGAAGCATATCTTCCAACAGTTTCTTGCAAATTACATCATAGGATTTCACAAAACACCTAGTATAACATATATAACATTAGTTTTTATCTCGTATTATATCTGTGTCGGTGAATTGGGAATACATTTGTTTGCTGATAAATTACTTTAATATAACTTGTAGAATTTATTTTGTATTTTAAGAATTATTTTTTATTTTTGAAATTTTTGTAGAGACCATTCTGTGCCACAAAGAAATTGTTCAGGAAGGGGAGAACTGGTGGATTTGCATTTTTGGTACAGTTCAAAGAGATTTTCAAAATGGTCAGATCAGAGGGAGGACAACTGAAAATATTGAAAAGATAAAGAAGGAAAAAGAACCTGGAAATATATGGAATAATTATGAAATGTGGAGGATGTAGACAACCTTTCTGAATTTGACCTGTAAAGATTTCCCATTTTTATTTGTATGCTATAATATCAAAAAACTTGATTTTTCATAAATTTACAATAGAGAATACATGACAAATGTTATTGCTGATATTTCAATTTTGCTGTGTACACTTTCATGTCTTATGGTATTTTATACAAGTACATGACCTAATTATTTTATTCATTTGTACATGTATACATGTTTAACTACTTAATCATTTTGCTGAAATCTTATAATTTGTACTCATTTTAGAATATGTTAAATACATGTATCGACAAAAGCCACTGACTTGTTTGTATATTTTCTTGTTTAGAATGTACACTGTGAAAAATTAGTTATTTCTCTTGATGATAATAATTTTGTCAAAAAAGTTGTGTAAGCATTATAAGATATTTTAAAATATTTAACAAATGAAGATAAATCATTCATTGTACATGTAATGTAATGAATTTTCATCTAAAGCAGAAATATCTGATTTTTAAATGTGTACAAGAATGTGAAAAATATTGAAAGAGAACACACATAACTGTTTCATATGATTTACATATGATACCCTTTTCATATGATTCTCATATGTAAATGGCTTGAAACACACTTAAATCATTCATATGCAAATCATATGTAGTTATTTTCATATGATTCACATATGTGGATCATATGTAAATCATAAGTTTTGCTTCATATGATTCACATATGATGCCCTTTTTCTATGATTCTCATATGAAACCAATCAAATCCTTTTTCAAAAAAGAAGAAATGTTTTTGATTCCCTCATTTGAACCTGTTCGTCTTTTTATTTTATGTGCAGATTTATACACTCCCATTTTGTGCCATTTTAAAGTCAATTGTAGTTGGTACAGATTCAACTTTCAATCTCCGTGTTTAAGACAAGGTATATTTTTTGGACAAAGAGGAACATGGCTTACCGTGTCTGCTATGAACAGAGGAACCTCCTTCAAAAGTATCGTCAATCCGAACCAAAGTTGCGTACAGAGTTTAGCAAATCGAGCACACTCGTATTATGTACACAGTTTTTGTAAACAGGGCACAACTTCTGTTATTATTGATGTTTACAATTTACCGGGTGCGTTAAATCGTCACGGACTACTTACCACAACTGCACGGACTGACAATATAAATTGTGGGTTTGCTTTGCTTTGCTTTCGAACATATCTACTCTGAATTTTCTGGCTTTTTCATTTATACACAACGAGATTGCCACTTTTCCTAAGGATTAAGAATATAATTAATTTGTGAAAGAGCAAGGATGTGTCTATCAAACCCGCCAAAAAATTTGAAATTTTAGTATCTTTTATATGAAATAAGATTTTTAATTAATTTTTGTGTGAAATGCTATTGAAATAATATATAAGTCATTATATTATATCGAAAATAATAACTTCAAAATGTGTCTAAGTACCTTTAAACTACACTTACGACTCATCAATTGCTTTTCTAAAGAACTAAAAAAAGAGCTAATAAAATTGCTCAATTTATTAACGTTCGTTTAATTTCCAGTTGCAGAACTGCAGCTTGCTAGGTGAGAAAACATAGACAGATAAACTAAAGATCAACAGATATAAGCATTGTTAAAAGCATTATTTAACCTCTGATTTACGATGACACTCAATCGCCAACTTCGGTGTTTGTTCCTTCATCTGTTTATATTTTAATTTACCATATATTTCAAATATATTTTCCGCATAATCTTAATACATGTACATTATTTTACTTTCCTCGAAATTGTCTTTGTAAGCAATATCACAACATGAATATCTGTATGCAAATTGGGCTGTTTGGTACCGATGAAAGGTAATTTAAGTAAAAATATTGGGAGTAAAATAGCGGTAAAAAATACTGTAACCCAATTTTTATTCGCGACAACATCATTTCGCGATTAATCAGGGATAAACTAGTTTGCGACAATTATTTTTCGCGATCAAGCCTTTTTGCATCTGTTTTAATGGAAAAATAAACTATAAGGACCGGTTCGCGGCGAGAAATATACGCGATGACGCGGCTCTCGCGAACCTCGCGAAAATTTCTCGTACTCGAATAAAAGTTGATTTACAGTAGATAAAATGCTTTTAGCTGCCAAAATTTATTCATGCAAAACAGAAAAAAAACATCCGAAGCATTCGCCATAAGTTCATGTAGAAGGTTTTTACATTGCTTACATATGAATCTGTTAGTATCCCATTTGGTTTTTTTATTCGAGTTTTGCATTCCAGATTGTAACAGCTCTGCAGTAAGGTCCCTTTCGGGATGTGGGTCAATAATGGGCATTTATTGTATTTTGCAGGTATAGAGTGGGTTGGTTCATCTAAGAGAATGTTTGCTGGATGTGTTGTTCCAGTGATTGGGCCGCTAGGACAGCATTACCTTATTCTAATATCATATCTAACACGTTCCTGGCATTGGATGGCTATTTTCTGCGCTATTCCGCTTGGTTTATACATTATACTTTGGTGGTAAAAATTTGACCGTTAAGTTGTTTTACAGTAGAACTTTGTTAAGCCCAAAACCAATACCGGTAATTCGAACTTTTTATTTTCAGGAAAAAATTCTTAGGGAACAGTTCATATTTAGCTGAACAAAATCTGTTTCGTTATTCCAAAGGCTTTAGTATTCCGAATAATTTGCTAGGGAATAAAAAAATTCGGAGAAATGGGACTCGATTGCTAATGAAAAGCATGCAGAACTAATCTAAATATTTCATCTCGACTCTCTTTATTTTGTATATAATGAGGCTCATCATATGTCACTATGTCAAATCAGATAAATAGAATGAAAATTGTCTACATTTTTCAAATCGAAATGAAATAAGAAGTTTTTGCTGGAAAGAATTAAAAAGTATATTTTTTTTATTGAAAATCATAAATAAAGGTAAAAAACAAACCTCATAACAGCATGCAAAGACATACATTTTACTGAAGGTTTATTCCCGAGTCTCCGCGATGGTTGTGTGGAAAGAACCGGAAACAAGACGCCGCCATTTTGTTGAAGAGGGTAGCTGAATGGAACCACACAGACTTCTCTTCAGAGATACTGGACAAAATTGTCACCATGGAGACGGAGGCAGCCAAAGTGTGGCTGTTGTTCTCTGACAGGACGCTCGGATTAAGGACAGCTATTATATTCTACAATTGGTAGGTACTGAGTATTAGTACGACAATATTAATTAGCTCAATTGGTATTCACGGAATATTGTATAATTAATAAAATTATGGTTTGTATAATATATTCTCATTTAGTATTTTAACATGTAAAAAATGAAGTTTGCATCATACTGTTTAATATTATTTTAACAATGTAAATAGTGTTAGAATATATATCATACGAATACTTTACTTCAGTACTTGTATATTATTTTTGAATATACCCCTGGTATTTATCAACATAACATACCTCCTTGTTTAGTTAAAAAAAAACAACAAAGTAAATGTTAAACTTTGTTCAGAGTTTAAGTTGGAATATGTTCTTTTCTATTAATTTTTGCAGGTTGGCAGTTTGCATGGTGTATTATGGACTGAACCTGAACACTGCTATGCTCTATGGGAACTTCTACATAAATTTTCTTATATTTGTGATGTTAGAGGTAGCTGGGAACGCAATCCTATGGCTGACCATCGACAGATTTGGTAGAAAGAGAAGCTACGTATTCTTCACCACTGTCGGTGGACTATCGTGCTTGAGCACAATATTTACAGTTAACTATTTGCGAAAAGGTAATATAAGTTCTGAAACAAGGCTTTTGATATAATTGTGATGTCATTATATTTCTTTCTTTTTCTTCTTTTTTCATTTTTTATGGAAGATTTAATAAAATTGAAATATGTACCATATTCTGTATAAAAGTAGAATTATTTGTTCGGTGTGAAAAGGAAGCGAATTATTTTTTATTTTTAAAAAAAAAATTAAATTCCAGACTTCCAGATAGTAACCACCATTCTTGCTATGGTTGGGATGCTCTTCAACACAGCTGGATTCACCACGCTCTACTTTTTCTCCGCGGAGATATTTCCGACTGTTGTCCGTAACGTCGGCATGGGAACAAGTTCTAGTTTGGCCCGTGTAGGTGCAATGATATCTCCATTCATAGCAGACACGGTAATACTTTGCATGTTATTGCACAAAAAATGTGACATTTTTCTAAAGCGATGAGAATTGTAAAAAAAAATCTATATATAAACACAAATTATATTGCTTAGCTTGAAATTGTTAGTAATGGTGTTAAAAATTGATAACACTACATTGGCGTCGGAAGCAAATTGAAAGTTGGGGGGCTAAGTGTAAAAAAAAAATTATACCTTCTCAAAAAACCTGACAAGCAAAAAGAAAAAAAAAAAAAAAGGTAAATTTTCC
>PRKT01000623.1:14898-98432 GCA_003671525.1 Saccostrea glomerata | reverse complement strand
AAAAAATAAAAAAGGGAAATGTCCTTTCCCCAAACACGAAAATCCTATTTCGTGGGGAGGTGGGTGGGGGGTAGGGGTGTGGCGGGGGGTAGGTTTGCACTTCGGCACCAAATTTTTTTTCCAAATACCACCATTTTCCTCATATTTAACTTATACTGCGACTTGTCTGTGGAAAGTGGGGGGGGCTAAACCTACGACACAATGTTCAATGTCTATACTAAGTGTACATTGGGAAAAAAGTGGGGGGGGTGGGGGGGCTAAGTCTATACTAAGTATATATTTGGAAAAAAAAGTGGGGGGCTAAGCCCACCCTAGCCCCCCCGGTTCCGACGCCTATGCTGACTATGTATAGGGAGAATTGCCATTCGTTATGGACATAAATTTCTGAGTCTTATGAAAACCGCGAAAAGAACTCCCCACGAAAATTAGGGTTTCACCGTTTATATCAAAACGAAAATTCGTCAATTTGCCTATAATTGCATCAAAATGATATCGTGACTAAAAAACGAAATTGAAAAAGTAAATCTAATACGCATGTGCAAAAAGTAAAATTTTTAATGACGATTTATAATGCAATGCAGCGCCACCTGGTATCTGGCTCCACTGGTGTCGCTATACCATTGGTCATCTTTGGCGCAGCCTGCCTTATTGGTGCCGGACTTAGCTTATTTCTCCCCGAAACTGGAAGGAAAATGTTGCCGGAATCCATTGAAGACGGGAGGAATTTCACCTTGTACGGTCAAATAATTCACTATTTAAGCCCTTACCAAGAAATTAATTCAAAATTTGAATGATTTGTTTTTAAAAATGATTAATTTCATTTTCTTCAGGAAAATCTTACAGGACAAGGAAGGAAAAATACAGAAGAATAAAGAAAATGCAACAATGTCAGAATCAGAAAATTTTATTTAGGGTCGGATTTTACAAAATAAACATAAGCTCTGCAGAGCTTTTGACCGACATGATATTAGTCCTACATATGCATGGCTACATAAATGACTATATACACATATAAAACAGTTGAGTTACATTGTCATGCATCACAACAAACAAATGTACACATACACATACAAAACAATGCAGAAAAGCACATATATCATGCATATAAATAAGACAAACTCAGAAAATAGAAATATAATGAATTGATCAAAATAGCATTGGTGCTCTAAAAGAATAGTCTATGATTTTTATATTTTTGATAAAAATATAACAAATTTGATAAGTTAAAAGTGTATGATCGTGTAATACTATAAATTTATGGTAACTAAGTTTACTCACTTGTAGCCAAGTGCATAATTGTAGTCCCCGTTCTCACTTTCCGGATTTTTGTATCTTTAACCTTTTATTGTTTTATCATTGAACTTGATGATGTAACACTGAATGAGTACTGTTACTGATTGATGCCATGTGCTTTACTTTGAAGATGTAAAAGCAACTTTGAGCCACTTGGGCGACTCCACTGGTGTGTTCTTATATTTAAATGTGTATTTTCATATTATTTTATCTAAGTATAATCGTTAAAAACATCTGTTATCCTCTGGAATGATGTTATGTATGCACTGATCACAATTGTGTATTCCCGCCATTTCGGTAACTTCTCCATTCAGTCGCTTGCTGTTTATCTGTAGGAATACTTTTATTCAGTAGTACTGACACAATTATAGAGTTGTGTTATTGATTTTTTAATGCGGTGAAATGAGTTTTGATCACATTATTGAATTTATCTTTTTCTGTTATAAACCTGGATAGGTATTCCGGAAACTGCGTTTCCGTTCATACTGAAGTCTCAGTTTAGGTTCTCTAATTATGTAGCGAATAGTGTTTCCTGTTACCATTGTTTACATGCCGATTTTGGAGATGAAAGGCGAAGTCCGTAGTTATGATGATTGCATGCTTGATATTTGACATGATGGTAATATTTTCTTTATTAAATACTCAAATACAGTTAGTGATTATGCATTCTAGTCATACATGTTTGTATGTTGGGCTACTAAGTTACAATGTAGGAAGGTTGTGAAATGGTGATTATACGTATCCTTGTCGGGTTGTTAAATAGGGAAATATAGACACCAGTAGGGTTGTGTCCTATTTAGAATGTATTACAATGTTCACTAATTTGTGTATAGGTAACTTTGTCTTTTTATAACAACACTATCCAGTGAATGATATAATGATCATCTTAAGAGTTGATATGTACTTGCAGCATAATTGCTGTTACCTTATTACTATAGTTCCTTAAGGTGGGCACATGACCTAGACCTGTCCTAACAATATTTTGTATAACTGATTACATTGTTAATATATATCTAGGTGCATATAATGTGACATCAATGTAAGATATTTTTGAAAGTTACTTTGTTTAATAGTTCAATACATATAATTAGAATTTTCTTGTAATTTTACAAGCTGCCTTCTGTGTTGCAATAAAAGTTGTAAATCCAAAAACGACTTCAGCTTCACACTATTAAAGCAAACAAGCAAAATGAATTTAAAACAGAAAAAAATACCAGAATGAATAAAAAAAATGAAAGGAACCTAAAAAGAAATTGAGCAAAAAAAAATAAAGACTAAGATATGAAGATTTAGATCTGCAGGAGCCGCACTTACAGGAATCTCCATTCCGATTGTTAATAAAACTTTTGAACTGATTAATTGTGGTTGCATTCAACAATTTAGTTTGAAAAAAAAATGCACATGTATATGAAAATGATTGTTTTGCTGTAAAACAGGTGACATTACATCGGTAAGCAGGGAAGGGTACTGTTTTGGAATCTCCATTCATCAAGCAACTGAAAATCCAGTTGCCAGAATCTGAAAGTATTTCTAAATTTTCACATCATTACAAATACAACGTATACATCCACAACAGAAGCGAAATAAAGAAAATAACTAAGCAGTGTCATAAATTATTAAAATGAGAGTTGTTTAATTTGGTGTTTCTCTTCAACAAGGCATTAATTCTAATTTACTTCATATATTTTACGACAATTAAAATTCTTCTAGAAATAATTCTAAATCTGGCATACATGTTAAACAGGAAATAACTGACACGAAGTCTTTGGTTTTGAAAGTGGAAAAAATGGAAAATGTAGAACGATTGTCAATTTTCTTGAAATATTCTGTACACGTATTTGACAGGCTGAAAAAGATGAGGCATCCAAATTAAACAAAAAATCTTCTTTCACCTGTTGAAAGAGATTCCATCTTATGACATGATATCGTAAATATGAAAGTTTTTTTTATATTCGATGTAGGAAATGTATCAAGATTGCCTACGGTCTGTCAGAAAACGGTAATTTGTATGTTTATGGCCTCTTATTTAAAATAATATAAAGATATCGGGATAACCTTTCATATGATTTCAAATTGAATGCCATGAAAATACACTTTTTTCTACATAATTATGCTAAAGTCATAAAGTGACGGGAAAAAAGAAAGAAGTTAAAATTGAATACGATGTCATAATGGATCTAGCACTAAAATTAGTCTTAAGTCATTTACTAGAGCTTGACCTCAAAATATTTGTGTTTCATTGTTGGTTAGTCAACTGGAAAATCATCTTGCAAAATACAATTTAGAAGGCAATTTCATTTGTCAAATTTAGAAAATCAATATTCATTGTGCATTGCATATGTTGAAACAATAAGGAACCTATGTAACACACTATGCAATGTTCATGATTTTTTTTTGTCTATGTTTTGATGAGATATCACCAGAAATAAAAAGCTTTGTAAAATGACCTAATAAGCTTATCATGAATAATGAGTGTTTGCTATTCTTCAAGTGCAACTCCAAGATAAGTACCAGGGGTATGTCGTTCTATTTTAAATCCAAGATCATCAGCCTCAAGCATGTCAAAGACTAACGTTTTAAGAGACAACACTATATTTGTAATCGTGTACTATTTACATAATTCAAATAACCCTCACTCTTGTGTCGCATTTCTTCATCACCAAGTTCCAAGTTATCTCTCCAGTGACAAAGGCTTCTTTTTGTCCTGGCTGTGATAATTAAAAGCCAAAGCGGTCAAAACGTTCAGTGCTGCAAAATGAAGTTTGATGATATTTTTAAAGAAATTGGAGAATTTGGTCCGTATCAGAGACGTAATTACGCTCTGTTAATTGTAGGATGGATGATAACGGGTCCTATAATGACTTTTTCCGTGTTTGTTTTAGGACTCCCTGGTCACAGGTTTGAGTTCCTCAGTCTTACTTTTTACTCTTTCTTAATTTTCTGTACGAAAAGTAAGCAATTGTACAACATGTCTTTATGAAAAACTAATTTTTCTATTCTATGAACACTACCCAAAAATCAAAGTTATCATTTTTGTTCACCTTAGTTTCCATGTGTATTTCTAAAATACTTTGTTTGGAAAAAAAAAATGATTTCATTCATTTTGAAAATATGTTTTAATTCATGAGACTTGCATACGTGAATGTACAGTATTTTTCCTTCAAAGTATGCACATTATGACTACAAAATTGGTTTCAGACAATATTGAATTGAATATACTATTCAATATCATTACCATGATATTCCAACGAAAGGGGCTTTTAATTTTATTCCTTTTCCACTTTCTTTCCGAAATCTTTTTTATTTTAATTTGTAAATGGATTTCTAGCGAAAAGTAATAAATAAATGCATTTAATCACTTGTTACGCTTTGGTAATTTTATTTCATATTTTGTTCCTCCTGGGTGCCTTGCTCAACCTATACATATAATTTTTCTAGGGTTATTGTATTTTCCCTGTGTGCGATACGTTTTATTTTGAGATATTTCAAAAACTGACTGATAAAAAATGTCTGCGTTGGACAATCTTTAAAAATATGCTTACTTGCCCTGTTTAGACTGAGGTAAAACAACTGGGAAGGTAGGTAGGGGCTTGTTTTAATTCAAAAACATCTATAAATGTGAAGTTAAAATTGTTGTTGATGAATAAAAAAATGGACCGAAACAAATCAAAGCATTTTGAGTCGGGCTGTTTCAATCAGTTGGGAAAGTGCAACCGAACCTTTTTTTTTTTTTAAATGATCGCCTTACATATATTTATAGGAGTACCTATTTAGAAAAGTTCAATATTGCGAGAATATTAACTGTATTTATTTCAAAAGTGTGAAAAGAAAGAACAGGACCCATGAATTGAATAACACCTTCCTTATCATGTGGAAATTCTATAAGATCTCTATTTCTGAATTAAAACACCGATTTTCCTAAATTAAGTAATATCAATCTACTTGTAAACATTCGTATCTCATTAATCCCTATTGACTGATTTAATTTTTTTTTTCCCCACGTTATAAATGGTATATCATGAGGGGGGTATAAAGTACATACCTGTAAATGTATTTCGTTATTCTTAGATGACCTTCTTGCAATTTCAAATACGATGACATGACTGAAAGAACAAGAGCAAAAATTAGGCCGTCTACTGCCATCAATACAATGAATATACTAATATATTCATTACAAAATAAATGTTCAGGTAAAGTTTCTGGACAACAATCGACAGAGACCCGAAAACTTAAAATTAATATGCCTTCTCAATGACAATTGCAAATAATGTGTATGTAAGATGAGTTTTTTCACTTCGATAAATGCAGGAGATGTCAAGATAGTGTGTCTTGAGAAAGAGTTATAGCATATGCAAATAAATATATTTGAATGATCTTAATCAACGCAAAAGATCTTAGTGTACTTAGTACTTCAAAATAAGAAAGAAATTGGACTATCTTTGATTAATATCTAAAGTGGTTACTTATTCTTTTTAACTAGTATGCTTTTGTTATTCTAACACGAGTTTCTTTAAACGTGAAAGTCTTATCTTTCCTTAAATGCATTAAAAATCAAATTAATACATTATATCATTTCTTTACGTATTTGGTATAATTAATTTTCTTGTTATATAATTATAAACATATCAAGTTTATCATATTTTCTTTAAATTCTAAATAAGTTTAAAGTAACAGAATGAACTAATTGAAATAATGAATGTAGGATATGGAGATAACGAACAGTATTCAATTTCAAAGTCCATAAAACAGTTCAGAAGAAGAGAAGAGCAAACACATAACCCCGAAACACCAGAGATGGGATAAGGGTCCATGGAGGAGTGAGCATCTCCTTCTGACGTGTGCTCCTTGTCATAATCAGGAAATAACGGAAAATATCCGTCGTCAATTCAGTGTATAAATAATGGACTAACAACTAGTTTGAAAAACGTCAGTCAGCATTAGACTGAATGATAAATTGTTCAAATGCTGAACTTTTTTAATTCTAAACAAACAATATTTAGTGAAACAGTTATGGAAAAAGAAAATATTTCTAGATGCCAGATACCTGGGCTAGATAATGACACATATGCTGTCCAGGGAACACAACACAGCAGTCTTATTCACAACTACATACCAGTAGATGGCGATGGTGAGTATGACAAGTGTTTCCTCTACGATATTAGCCAATCAGCGACGGAGTTTAACAACGAAAGCCGACCAATCAACGCCACCAAAATAAAATGTACATCATGGGTTTACAGCAGAGATGTCTTCTATGATACATTTGTTATGAAGGTAGATATATTTATTTTATACATTTTTTAGGGCCACATGGGTCGCTATGGTTTTTGTTTGAGTTTCTTTTTCTTTTAATTACTACATGTATTTAATCTTCATTGAAAATTTCCTTTCAGGATATACACTCTCAACTGAATGATTGCTGTATAGGTCTTGTAATGCTGCATCTCTTTATAGGAGAACCTGGTGTGTGATGATAAATATAAAATTTCGCTGTCAAAGACGATTTTCTTCGCCGGTGTTCTGACGGGGTCCTTCGTATTCGGAATGATATCAGACAGGTTGGTAACATTACTCATCTCTCGTGCAAGGGCAACTAATTCTTGTGATGATAACTCTGAATATTTTAATATTACTGGGTACTTGGAATCTTTTAAACTGATTTTAACTGATGTAATAATTTGATAATATATTTAAAAGATAACTTGGCATTGACGTATGAAATTTTGAAATCGAAGTTGATATGCTATTTATATTCTGATAGATTGGGACGTCGGAAGACGCTTCTAACAGCAATTCTATTTGAGCTTACATCAACTCTAGCTTTGGCGTGGTCTTACAATTACGTTATGTACGTCATCGTATGTTTCTGTTCGGGGGCAGCCTGCGTCGGATTGTTTATGACGTCATATGTCATTGGTTTGTTTATTTTTCATCTACATATAATGCTTAGTGTAATATATTATAGACTAAATCTTTTATTAATCATTTTTCTAAAAATCTAATTCAGGAATAGAATGGGTCGGACCTTCGATGAGGACCTACGCCAGCTTAATAATAGCATTCTTTGGACCCGTGGGTGAATTATACTTAATACTGGTCTCCTATTTCGCTAGGGACTGGTTTTGGATATTCATTGGGATATCTATTCCCTTTGGATTTGACGCACTTATTTGGTGGTATGTTATCAAAATAAAATATTGAATGAAAATTGAAGCTGTGAAAGAGTACAAGGGGCAGCAGGTCTCAATATATTGGGCATAAAAAGATATATCACAAATGTACGAAAAATGCATTTTAATTTTTTTCATTATATGTATAATGTGTTCTTTTTTTAGTACAATTATCATGTTTTATTTATACTACAGGTTTATTCCTGAGTCGCCGCGTTGGCTCTTTAGTCAGGGAAGACACAAAGAAGCCGCAAAGATTTTAGAAAAAGCTGCTGAATACAACAAAAGAGAAGTTTCTTCAAAGATACTGGAAAACATTGTAATAGAAAAGAAAGAAGCTGGGAAAATATGGCTGTTATTTTCAGATCGACGCCTGGGTATAAGAACAGTCATCATATTTTATAACTGGTATTCCTTAGAATTAAATTGAAAGTAACGTTCTTGTTAGTGAACCATAATATAAAGTAACACCGACCGAAGCATTATTGCTTGTTCAATGTACGAAAGCATCATCTTTGTGATAAAATTTCATATAAATGACACAATTATCATTTGTGCAAAGATAATAATCACTGGCATATGGAAAGCTTTCAATGCATACAAGTAGGGATATGTCTGTCGTTTTTTTTCAATTTATTTGTAAAGAAGAGTCTCATACTATAAAAAACGTAACATGAACATAATATAGCAAAATGATTTTTCTATGTTTATTTTAAATATTAATTTATCTACTTTTTCCTAAGGATGGTCGCTAGCATGGTGTTCTATGGCCTCTCTCTGAACACTGGGATTCTGTACGGCGATTATTACATAAACTTTCTGATTGTCGTAATGGTGGAATTCCCAGGTCATGTTCTTCCTCTGTTGATGATCGATAGGATCGGCAGACCGCTGACAAAGACGATTTTCTTTGCCGGTGTTCTGACGGGGTCCTTCGTGTTCGGAATGATATCAGACATGTAAGGAACGTTTTATCCTACCAACGTTTTATTAATAAGCATTCAGATATCTTCTTAACTTATTAATAGAATTTTCAAATTGGCTTCCATTATTCCTTTTGCGGCAGATAACTACTGTACGGGATATATAATACTAGTCCAAGTTAACATCATTTCTTTTTGTCAAAAAATGCTTCTATTAACAAATGAACATCAAACAACTTATTGTTTCTATTGTCGCCAATAAATGATATATAGAAGAAAATTATCTACAACTAATAACTTTTTTTTGTTGTCAAAAAATCTTTAGTTTGGGACGTCGGAAGACCCTTCTCATTGCAATCCTGCTTGAACTGTCGTCAACCCTCGCTTTGGCCTGGTCCTATAATTACGTTACGTATGTCATCCTACGTTTCTGTACAGGTGCTGCGTGCGTTGGAATGTTTATGACGTCATATGTTTTAGGTTTGTTTTTAAATAATATCTTTTATAATTTCAAGCAGTTGTAGGGTTATTAGGAATATATTTATAGGTATTTAAGGACAGCTAATACAAACTTTTGTCAAAAAAATTAAAGATAACAACTTGAGTCATGTTTTATTAAGTAAATTGAATAAGTTTTACCGCGTAGTTTTTAATTATTTATTCAAATTCTAACAAAAATGGGATTTGAAGTGAAAAATATTTATATAGAATAATAACGATGGTTTCAGAGAGGTAGAAATTTGAACATCATAGAAGGTTTAAATTTTCTTTATTTTTTAGATATTTATTTTTTACATCATCTTCAATGAAATAAGTCCAAAAAATATATATCAATCCGGGCATCCATTTTTTGTTTGTATCATCTGTCCTTAAATTATCAAATGTTAAATCATATAAAGATGATTGTTCTCCTTTGCCAGACAACGGTATTTTTTTACCGTTTTCTGGTTCTAAGAAACCATTAAGCTGATAATTCAAATACATTCTAATTAAATTGTTTGGCAAAACAGAAATTGGAACAAAATACATGTATATCTTTAAAAAATTCCGTTTCCTCTTTTTTTATATTCCATTGGACTACAACACTGACAACCTTAAAGCTTAGCTTAGTTTGCGTTTGTATATTTGTGAGGAATTATTCCATTAGAATTCAAGATTT
This sequence comes from Saccostrea glomerata, assembly GCA_003671525.1. Classification (NCBI taxonomy): domain Eukaryota; kingdom Metazoa; phylum Mollusca; class Bivalvia; order Ostreida; family Ostreidae; genus Saccostrea; species Saccostrea glomerata. Next base: position 88,887 of record PRKT01000623.1, on the reverse strand, counting down.
TTGTCCTCATAATCTAGTGAAAAATTATTTTGTTTTTGTTATTTCTGAGTTTTATTCAAATATGTTTGCATTTCTTTACATAAATCAGGAATGGAATGGGTTGGTCCCACCACAAGGACCTATGCCGGTTTAATTATAGCCTTCTTTGGTCCAGTAGGGGAGCTCTATTTCATCCTCGTGTCCTATTTTGCTCGGAAATGGTTCTGGATAATCATTGCTGTGGCTATTCCCTTTGGAATAGATGCGATAATTTGGTGGTTAGTTATTTCTTTAAAAAAAAATAACGTTTAAATTTTTGGGTCGTGCTTTTTGCAGTTCAGGATCACTGCTACGCAAAAAAAGTTCTTCGAAAACACACTTAATAAATCCTCTGAAGCATTTTTTTCTCTTAATTTCATTTCCTTATTAAAAATCATTTTAATATATTTACATTCAGTGTAATTTTCATTATGAAATCCATTAGAAATCCACACTTACTGTAGTGTATAGCATTTATAGTTGTACAACACATTGCAGTGCAGGATAGTGATTTCAAGGATTAAAAAAAAGGCGTTTTTTAAAAAATCTTTTTGCAGCAGTTATGTCACCTAGGTACACTGTAAAAAATAGTGAACCTTGGAAAAATTGTACATGTATAATTTCATTTAGTTTAGGTAATATCCTGGCGATTTTATGTACATTCAAAGATGTTCATACATTGAATAACTATATGTTCTAAAATTCAACAGATGCTTACACACTCTCAAATACTAGTAGCGCATTCGTTCTATGGTTAATTGAGCAATGTCCATGGGCCTATATATTTAACAGAAGAAAACTAATAGTTTATTCAAATTTTAATGAAAAGTAAAAACTTTATTTAAAGTGTGAGAGTTCTACATATCAATGGCATGATAATACATGTATGAAAAATTAAACGTTAATTGTATCAGAGAATATTAAAAGCATTATTGGGAAATGAATGTATAAAAAAAGATATTCATATAAATAGTTAACAAGTGGTTTCCAAAAAGAAGGAACTTTAAATTCGTTGTTATTGTAGTTTAAAACTCGCCATGTAGAACGTTATATTTTTTACATACCAAATATTGAATAAATAAAATTCATTTATGCAACATTCATCAGAAACTTCATCTTTTTTCCATATAATTTTGAACACCCACAATCCATGAAAAGGAACATTAATGTTTTTCGCCTCATTAAGATTTTTTTCATAATTAGCTTTTTTTATTACCATTTGCACCTTCTGAAAATAATATTCACCATCGCTGTGTAGAATTATAGGAAAACAACTATTAGTTTTGTACTTTGACAACTTTGTACTTAACTCATGACTTTTATCTTGATTAGGTTATGCACTGAAGGAATAAACAAGAAATACAAGGGTATATGCATGGGCAAGATCATACCTAGAATTCGCCTTACTTTACACACTGCTAGTACAGAGTATGTACCTTAAAATGATTAGGTCATCGCCCCAACAGTCCTTATAGACTGATTATTTAACCACGTGTTGTTCAGATAAAAAATACCAACCTCGTTAAGGAGACATGTTTGTGTAAACTAAAAAAACTCGCAAAAGGTCAACATCTTGAGATTAATATGTGTTGTTATTATTAATTCCAATCTTAAACTATCTTGATATGCCACAGATAAGACATTGACACATATACTGTACAACATATATATTAGTACAGTAATTAATTAATAGTTACCTATCTTATTGCAACGGTCCTTCCGATGAGATCGTATAATCCGAAGTCCCGTATCGCAGTAGGTGCTGGCACGAAAAAGATCCCTCACTGCTCAATGGCCCTGAGTACCGAGTATAGGACAAAAATTGCAGCTCTCCATCGGCAAGCGGTGGCGTCTTCTCAATATGAATGAAAAATTATCGAGAGGAACATTAAACAATACAGATCAATTAATCAATCTTACTGTCACTTTTTTGTGGCAAAAATGAGGAAGCTCTTTTGAAACATACGGATATAACATTGTTTATAATTGAGACAATCGAATGGTTTGAAAGATTAATATGCCATATTTATGCTACGTAAAATAGATTGATGGATAAACTTTAAAAGGTTGTCTAATTATATGTTACATAATTATAATAGCATTTTATTTTATTTGAAAGATTGTCGCATTTTATTTCAGAATTAACATTATTAATATTAAGAATGCAACACTTTTGAATTATGTTATATGTGTACAACATCATTAAATTATAAAATCAAATATTCATATCTTCACTTCAGTATTTGCTTAGATCAACAAAACATATCTCTCTCGTTGAAAATCTTAAAATATAAATACACACAAACACATCTTTTTTCTTAAATAAAACCATTTGCATTTATCTTTCAGTGTATATCTCTTAGCATATCCCATGTACGAATATCTTGAGTAGTGGCTCCTCTATCAATGAAGCGTACAGTAAAGTTCATGTTAAAAATATGGGTGTTTAATCTTCTTAATTATTTGTTTAGACACACAAACATAAACAATTAAATGTCTTTCTTGTTTGTTAGTATGTAAATTTTCGTTGATAAGACGAAAGTAACCCGTTTATAGGGGGGTGTAATTTTTCCATAAAAACTGTAACATTTCCCGTTGAACGACTATGAATTACGTTAAGTATTTTAATAAATAAATTTAAAGATTTCATTTTCAAGTATGACAGTTCAGTTGACATAGCATATTTTTAAATGTATAATCAAGTGTCTTTTAAGCTTTAAAATCTTCTCCACTACAAATATGAAGCGTTTCTTTATCACCAAGATTCCACTCTAGGGTATGCATGAGTAGATAGTTTGTATGTATTATCTGGACAGTGTGGATAAACAGCAATTTCGGTCATAAGGTCTGTCCTTTAAGACAATGAAGTTTGATGATATTTTTAAAGAAATAGGAGAATTTGGTCCGTATCAGAGACGTAACTACACATTGCTCGTTATAGGATGGATGCTTACTGGTCCAATAATGACTTTATCTGTGTTCGTTATGGGACTTCCGGACCACAGGTAGGACACTGCAATAGACATCATGTTATTTTTTATAAACATAAGTTAAATGAAATTAATATAATACATGATTTTTGAAACCTTTGCTATTCTTCATTTTAATATGCAATTAATTGATTATACAATAATTTTAAAATTAATCAAAATAATTTTTATATTTCATTTTTGATTGTTTTGGCAACAATTTACTGTCATTTTAAATCATGGTTGGGTGTAATTGTTCATTTTTTGTCATTGTATTTTTTTTTTGGTTTATATATGTGTATGTTCTTCTATCATTAATGGTTTCTGTAAGAGAGAAAATAGAGGAGAAATTCTTTGGGATGATCAATCACCTTAATTTCAAGTCTTTGTAGATACAGTCTGTAAAGAAATGGGTCCGCATATATACTCATGATTGATGAGACGTTTCAAATCAAACCAAGAAATTAAAAACCAACATTTTTGAGACGATTGTACACAAGCATGCAGAAAAGATTGTTTCGATGAAGTGTGTTTTTGGCATCTTATTTAATGATTTTGGCTTTGTTATGGTTTGTTATGTGAATTCTTTACATTTTGATGGTATTTGGTTTGCATCTATATGCTTTACCATTCTTGATAATGGTCAAAGGCGATATCAATGGGTTAATCAGTTGATTTACACTTCCCATCTAATTTAACACTGTTTTAAAAAGAGAAAACAAGAAGAGTAGCTGTAGCACGTTTCTCCGACGCACACTCGCAAAAAGGAAAAATTAAATAATTACAGAGGATCGTTCGATTTTTTTACCAGAAGTTTTCAATCTTAAACCTGTCAGCCTTCAGCAATCCGCCTCACATACTTGCAATGTAGATTCTTCTATATTGTAAACAATCAAATTGCTAATTCTATCTGAATTTCTTTAGAAAGGGGGGAGGTTGTATCTTGCCTTAGTTTCTTGAAACGTATTGTCCAATAACGTTCACTTTAGTTTCCACAGCGGCTCTTTCAAGGATAGGTAATTCTCTAGAATCATCAATCAATTGAACCTGAAGTTTGTACTTATACATGGTTTCCTATCTCCATATACTCGTTATCATTAAATTACATTTCAGTCGGCTTTGCAAAGTGTTCTCATATGCATGTATTGGTCTTTTGCAAGAAGCACTGACTTTTACAGCTGACATTTAAACCTGTATTATGCACGGTTTCAGAATTGAAATTAGATAAGGACACCCTTCTAGTGGTCATAGGTATGGTGTTAGGGGTATTAACATGTAAAGGTCGGGAGTTGAGGGTAGAGTGATTGTCGTTTTCTATTAGGACAAGATATGCGCATTGAAATAATGTTATTGTCGTTGAATTAAAAAGTTAAGCTAAATTACTATATCGTAAAAGAGTTTCTATACATTGTCCTAGTGTATAAGTAAGCCTCAATTGCCAAGTCAAAGCTCCTCGCAAAAGTCTAATAATGCGTTGTATATTTTGTCCTCTGCAAATGTCAGTGTTTTATGAAGATAAGAAAAATAATCATGCACAAAACATCTCAGAGGAAAAAAAGAACTTGGAACAGCGCACTGGTTGATCAAATGCCTCGGAAAAGTAAGTATTCCCAGTCTCGAATCCCAATCGTTTGCTATTATCCTGAACGGGATAATGAAACAAATCTGTGAAATGTTCTCTGCGAAGTAATGGAACAGTTATCTGTATAAAAATACCAGAAAGCGTTTCTTTGTCACCAAGATGACGTTTTGGGACACATATTTAGTGTGTGTATATTATCTTTAAGATGGTCAAAAGGTCTTGTATAACAAGGTAACAGATATTGACCTAACGTAGAAAACAAGAAACGGATGCTAATTTGGACCTAGAAAAACCATTTCAGTCTAGAATGGCTTTTGATGATATTCTTAAAGAAATAGGAGAGTTCGGACGATATCAGAAACGGAACTATATGTTATTAGCCTGGGTGTATCTATTTGATCTTCCTATACTGGTTTTATCTGTCTTTGTCATGGGAATTCCAGATCACAGGTATGGTACTACAATGAAGAAGTTATTTTAATTGTTCAACTATCAATTAAGCTCATATATATCTTTGTGTTTTGTGGATTAAATATTTATTGTGTTAATATTACCCTTGTATTTCATCCTTTTATTACTTTTCTGATATAGATCTTTGCATCACGATTCGCCTAAATCTCAAGTAAAATGCAAAAAATGTGTTCAGCACGTATGTTATTTTGAACAAAATTTAAATTACTTCTGGTTCATTCTATTATCTTCATGGATTTGTTTCTGACATCTTATTAAGATATTGATAGATAAATTCTGTTTTAATCAAGATTTAATAGCTTTGCAAATGATTATTTTCAAATGAGAAAAGTATGCTGTACTTCATTTACGTTTGATTGAGTGCGGCTCTGTTTGTATTTCTATCTGTATTATTAAACAGATGCTTTTTTTTAGTACTAGTATTGTCTTAGAATAATTGTATTGAAACTTACAACTGATTGATTGAAAAAAAAAGAAAGAAAAAAGTAAAATAAATAACTTAAAGTAAAGAACGCCATTGGAAAATGAACAATGCATTGTTAATAATTTCAAAATACAATAGAAAGGAATAATTAGGTAAAAATGATTCTTTAAAGCAAAATGAGCTGCATTTTTTAAGAAGTTTGTTTTGTCGATAAAATGTTTTGCGTATTATGAATTTTTTTTTATAAAAAATAAACCTTTATGTGTGATTTGACTTGAATAGAAAAGTAAATTGTTTCAGAGAAAAGACTTCTGTGCAATCAATTATATAGCATTATTTAAGAAATCAATATTGTACAGGACGACAATAATGTAATTTTGCTTCAATCATTGCTTATTAAAAGTTCTTTCATAACAAATATGAACATCAAGAGATTATAAATATTCTTTTTCTATGTTCTGGAAATAGTCATTTACAGATTTGCAATAAAAAATTCCGACATCAAAGTTGCAGTTCATTTTGCTTTAATATTTTATTTTAATATTTAAGGTGCCAGATTCCCAATCTATATACACATGTAATATATATATTTAATCTATATAACGACACTTATACACGTCGTTTGCGTGATTTTTTTAGCATGTTTCCACTGGTAAAATTTAGCTTGTGTTTGTCGAGATTTTTTTTACAAACATTCATGTGTACCAAACATGCTGGGTTTTGTACATTCTATCCTTAATCGAAAATTCGTATTCGATTGGGCGGGGGGATTTGTTGGATTTGAAATAAAACAGCTAATCTCAGCCATTAAGATTACCGTCGGAAGGGTTGAATAATAATGCTCTGAAAAAGATAACTGCTCTGGTGAACTCAATGCACAGGAAAATCAAGTTTGTTACTGATGCGAAAGGGAGATTATGAGAATTTTTAGTTTTATTTTTTGGGGGTATAGACATATTGATATCAATATCTCAGGAATTATCACTCAGAATCACACAAAATTTTGGGAACTTGTTGATTAAAGATGGATTTTAAAAAATGTATGATAACAAAATTGGAAAACATATTGGAAATAATTGTTTTAATTTAACTCAAAAGTTTAATATGCGTTTCTTAATCCTTTCAGTATATGAAAGATAGTTATTTTACCATCTGAACTTTATATAGGAAATATTTTAACAGAAGTATAATAAATAGGCTTTATCTTTCTTGCTAAAACTTCAAGTCTCTTCTCTGGTTGATGGCGATATCAATTGATCATGATTAATCAGGTGAATTAGACTTCTTATCTAATATTACATTGTTTTAAAAAGAGAATATATGTAGCTGTAGTACTTTTCTCTGACGACACAAAATAGGAAAAAATATATAATGCTCCGAAACTGCTTTGCAGAGTGTAATTCAGTTTTCCACCACAAGTTCTCAACCTTATTAACCGTCATAACTCTGCTTTAAATTCTTTAAATGTAGATTCTTCTATATTGCAAATATTCAAATTGCTAATTCTGTGTGAAATTCTTGGGAAAGGGGGGGGGGGTTATATTGGCAATAACGTTCACTGTAGTTTCCACTGCGGTTCTTTCACGGAGAGGTTATTCTCTAGAATTTGCAATCAATTGAAAGTAAATTTTGAGCTATTATATTGTTTTCTTTTTCCATATACTCGTGTATCATGAACTTACATCTCAGTCGGCATTGCATATTATTCTCATATGCATGTATTGGACTTTTGCGAAAAGAGTCGAGTTTTACATTTGACATTTTAACCAGCATTATGTACGGAAATTCAGAATCGATAATAGATAAGAAAACCTTTTCTAGAAGTCATAGGTATGGTGTTAGGGGCGCTTACATGTGAGGACCGGGAGTTTTGGGTAGGGTGATGGTTTTTTCAAGAACAGCATGCGTGTTTTGAAATAACGTTATTGTCGTTGAATTAAATGTTAAGTTTTAAAATAACTATATCGTAAAGGACTTTCTGTACATTGTCCTAGTGTAAAAGTAAAGCGTTGTTGCAAGGTCAGCGCTCATCACAGAAGTCTATTAATGTGTTGTACATTTTTTTCCTCTGCGAATCCAAATATTATATGAAAATAAGAGGAATAATCATGCACAAATATCTATATATGGTAAAAAAAAGAGTTTGGAACAGAGCATGGGATTTTACGCGGGGTATCAAGAGCTTTGAGAAAGTAAGCATCCTCGGTCTCGCATATTCATCGTTTGCTTATTATCCTGAATGGACAATGAAAAAAAATCCGTAGAATGTTCTGTGCTAAGTAATGGAACGGTAATCTGTATAAAAAATGCCAGAAAGCGTTGCTTTGTCACCAAGATGTTATTTTGGGACATACATGCTTAGTTTGTGTATTATCTTTAAGATGGTCAAAAGGTCTTACATAAAAAGGTGAATGTAACACATTTTTATCTAACTCAAAAAGTAAGTAAAAAACACTAGTTTCGCACAGAACAGGAAAAGAGCTTTTTATAAAACAATGACTTTTGATGACATTCTTAAAGAAATAGGAGAGTTCGGACTATATCAGAAACGGAACTATATGTTATTAATTGGGGTGTATCTATTTGTGGGTCCTATAATGACTTTATCTGTTTTTATCATGGGAATTCCAGATCACAGGTATTGTATTACAATGAACAAGCATTATTGATTGTTCAACTATAAATTAATTTCATATATATCTTTGTGTCTTTGTGGTAAAAAAATTATTTTTTTATCCTTGTATTTCATCTTCTTATTAATTTTCTGATATAGACTTTTTGTATCACGCTATGATTAAACCTAACTCAAGTAAAAAAAATTAAAGCAAAAAAGAGTAAAGCAAGTTATTTGGAACAAAAATTAAAATTACTTCTGGTGCATTCTATTATCTTCATGGTTTTGTTTCTGACATCTTATTAATGATTAGACATTAATAGATATATTCTTCTTTATTCAAGATTTAAATAGCTTTGCAAATGATTATTTTCAAATGATGAAAAGTAAGCTGTACTTCATTTATGTCTGATTGAGTTCGTCCGTGTTTGAATTTATATTTGTATTATTCAACACATGCTTTTTATATTTTAATACTAGTATTGTTTTAAAAGAATTGTATTGACACTTTGCAACAGATTGATTTAAAAGACTAAACAAAAAAGTTTTTAAAAAAAACTTAATGTAAGGAACGCCATAAGAAAATGAACAATATATTGTTGATAATTTCAAAATAAAATAAAAAGCTATGATAAGATAAAAATGATTCTTTAATATTTTATTTTAATATTTAAGGTGCCAGATTCCCATTCTATATAACGACACTTATACAGTTCAGGGAACACAACATCAAACGCTTATTCACCAATATATACCTTTAGACAAAGATGGTGAGTATGACAAGTGTTCCCTGTATGATATCAGCCAATCAGCAACGGAGTTTGACAACGAAAGCCGACCAATCAACGCCACCAAAATAAAATGTTCAGCTTGGGTATACAGCGAAGAGGTCTTTTATGATACATTTGTTACAAAGGTAAAATATGTTATTGCGGTACAATAGTTTCTTGAAATTGTCATTACATTCATTATATATATAGTAACTCTAAGACTTATATATTCGTACGCTTTACTTTTCTTATAGTTCTACATAATGATTGCATATGCAGTGATTTTCATACTGACAGCTTTCTTAATTATATTTACCGGTATCTCTTTCATTTTAAGGAAAATCTGGTTTGCGATGATAAATATAAAATTTCGCTGACAAAGACGATTTTCTTTGCCGGTGTTCTGACGGGGTCCTTCGTGTTCGGAATGATATCAGACATGTAAGGAACGTTTTATCCTACCAACGCCAATTGATTGCAAATTCTAGAGAATAACCTCTCCGTGAAAGAACCGCAGTGGAAACTACAGTGAACGTTATTGCCAATATAACCCCCCCCCCCTTTCCCAAGAATTTCACACAGAATTAGCAATTTGAATATTTGCAATATAGAAGAATCTACATTTAAAGAATTTAAAGCAGAGTTATGACGGTTAATAAGGTTGAGAACTTGTGGTGGAAAACTGAATTATACTCTGCAAAGCAGTTTCGGAGCATTATATATTTTTTCCTATTTTGTGTCGTCAGAGAAAAGTACTACAGCTACATATATTCTCTTTTTAAAACAATGTAATATTAGATAAGAAGTCTAATTCACCTGATTAATCATGATCAATTGATATCGCCATCAACCAGAGAAGAGACTTGAAGTTTTAGCAAGAAAGATAAAGCCTATTTATTATACTTCTGTTAAAATATTTCCTATATAAAGTTCAGATGGTAAAATAACTATCTTTCATATACTGAAAGGATTAAGAAACGCATATTAAACTTTTGAGTTAAATTAAAACAATTATTTCCAATATGTTTTCCAATTTTGTTATTATACATTTTTTAAAATCCATCTTTAATCAACAAGTTCCCAAAATTTTGTGTGATTCTGAGTGATAATTCCTGAGATATTGATATCAATATGTCTATACCCCCCAAAAATAAAACTAAAATTCTCATAATCTCCCTTTCGCATCAGTAACAAACTTGATTTTCCTGTGCATTGAGTTCACCAGAGCAGTTATCTTTTTCAGAGCATTATTATTCAACCCTTCCGACGGTAATCTTAATGGATGAGATTAGCTGTTTTATTTCAAAGCCAACAAATCCCCCCGCCCAATCGAATACGAATTTTCGATTAAGGATAGAATGTACAAAACCCAGCAGGTTTGGTACACATGAATGTTTGTAAAAAAATCTCGACAAACACTAGCGAAATTTAACCAGTGGAAACATGCTAAAAAAATCACGCAAACGACGTGTATAAGTGTCGTTATATAGATTAAATATATATATTATATAGATTGGGAATCTGGCACCTTAAATATTAAAATAAAATATTAAAGCAAAATGAACTGCAACTTTGATGTCGGAATTTTTTATTGCAAATCTGTAAATGACTATTTCCAGAACATAGAAAAAGAATATTTATAATCTCTTGATGTTCATATTTGCGGTCAGCATGAGATGCTCACTCCCCAATGGCACCTGATCCCACCTCTGATGTTTCGGAGGTCCGTGTTTGCTCTGCTCCTATTTTATATTGTTTTATTGGATTTGAGATGGAATACTGTTCGTTATCTCCATATCCTTCGTTCCATTGTGAATCAGGACCTCCGTTATAAGTTCTTGGCCCCCCTCCCCGTGTCGTAGAATTAAAAAAAAATTGTCTTTTACACCTCAACTATAAGGAAAATCATTGAGAGGAAAACAGGAAGTAGAAAAAATGTTCATCAATGTAAGATGAGATATTGTCGTTGTGGTGAAAGAAGTCCGAACATTTGGAGTTTCAATATTGTCGTTTACTGATTTTTATTTGAAAATTAAAATAAGTATTTCACTTTAGTGTAAGATGAATGTCTTAAGAATTGCTAAAAGTCGGCTTGATAACGACGTCGAAGATGCTTTCATTATAATTATGCATTTCTTAGAATTTTCATTTTACAAGCAAAAATAGTTTTTAAAAATTAAGTTTAATTTAAACAATATTCGTATTTTATCGTTTTATTTTACTTTTCATTTCTTCCATCCTATGATTAATGAAAAAATAAATCCATAAAACTATGCTACAATCTTTTTTCTGTCCCTGTCTTGGTAAATTATATTACTTCTGCATATAAATAAGGTATGTACATGTATGCATATGTAATGCATCATTCTAATATTTATGAATACAACTCTATTATACTAGTATTCTAAATTATAAAGAGTTTTAAAATTTGGTGACTTCTATCTCCTTTGTAAGTCCAATTCTGTATTGTTTTGAACGTTCTTTGTATTCTTTTCTACAATTAAAAAAGTAAAGGAAAAATAAATAACAAATAAAACATATCAATGAAAGTACATGTACATATTATGTTTGTTATAGATTAAACATTTAGATTTGTTCCAAAATCTTAATGTTTGAACCACAAAATTTATCTTACGTTGTAAAGTTCTTTCCATCCTCGATGGTTTCTGGTAACAGCTGATGTAGCGTTTCAGGAAGAAGGAGGGTAAGCCCCGCCGCAATGAGACACGCCCCTCCGAATATCACCAGTGGTACTGCTGTGCCACTGCTTCCGCCTACTAAATCGGCCTGATTAAAACCAAAAAACATGAATAAACTTTCCATATTTATACTTTTTTAACTTCCGTTAACTCTTCGAGCTATGATTTGTAGAAGTACCGCACTTAAAATAGGTGTTACTAATGTTAATTGTATCTCTTTTGAGACTGAGATCAAAGGAGAGTTCGTTTAAATTTTATGGCCCGCCAGGCCTGGTATATAAGTCGGATCTGTTAATATTTATCTTTTTTGCTCGGATGACTCAAGGCATTATATACTGCGTATGTTTTATTCTAAAGGAATAATTTGTTTTAGAGCAATATTCAAGTATATAAACAAGTATTTCAACAATATAGTACCTAATTATGAAAAATAAATTCTCTTAAATCTACCTGAAAGTATTCGTAAATTCAACTGAATGAACACCATATTTAAGGTTTTATTTGAGCATTGACCAAATTTATTATACAAATGCAGTAAGAATATGCACATATACATGCAGTTACTAAACAACTTTACTTTTTTAAGAAATTCAATTCTTTTCTTGTTAATATCCATCAGATAGAACATATATCTGTATATGTACTTTTGATAATATTAATTTATGAATAGTTATTTATTAGAAAATATATTAGAGTCAATGACTTTACAAACCGTGTCTGCTATGAATGGTGAAATCATCCCTCCAACTCGAGCCCAGCAGGAGCTGGATCCCATCCCCGCGTTCCTTATGGCAGTGGGGAAGAGCTCGGCAGAGAGGACGTATATAGTGGCGAACGCAGCAGTAGCGAACATCTTACCGACCATCGCCAGAGCTGTGGTGAGGATCTGTAGATCTGAATAGGTTATACAGCAAAAAGTAAAATAATTTGAAGATAACGAACAGTATTTAAGCTCAGCAGTCTATAAAACAATAGAAGCGGAGCAAACACGGACTTCCAAAGGTGGGATCAAGTGTCATGGAGGAGTGAGCTTAAGTGACATAAAAAAAGTTACTGAAACATATATCAGCCAAACTTTAATAGTAACGATAACGAACAGTATTTAAGCTCAACAGTCTATAAAACAATAGAAGCGGAGCAAACACGGACTTCCAAAGGTGGGATCAAGTGTCATGGAGGAGTGAGCATAAGTGACATAAAAAAAGTTACTGAAACATATATCAGCCAAACTTTAATAGTAATGCATGTAATTGACATTTAGAAATCTTATTTATCATTATGTAATTGTATTTTGGGAATTCAAAAAAAAAAATCGCGGAATTTTTCTTTTATTCTTTCGAAATTTACTTTTACCTTTTCCTCCATAGGTAACTGTAAAAATTGTGCTCAGACAGGCAATGCCACCGACAGCCATATAGATAAAGTGACTCTTCTTTCTGCCAAATCTATCAATCATAAACAGAGGTAACGCATGGCCTGGAAACTCCACCAGCACAACGATGAGAAAGTTAATATAATAGTCTCCATAAAGAATCCCAGTGTTAAGAGAGAGGCCATAGAACACCATGCTAGCCACCATCCTTATTAAAGAAAAGAAGTAAGCATTCAAATTATATTGATTCTTTTTTATTTTCAATGTACATATCAAGATTTGATATTGATACCTTAATTAAGAGAGAGAAGTGGTCATCGTTTTACCTGAAATAGGTTTTAAAACAACTATAATTTTATTAATATTTTTTTTGTTAATATCTTGTTAAATGTCATTTCATATGATTCACACATATGGGTACTAAATTTTTTTCCTATGCTCAACACTTATGGCCATTGATTAATGAGGAATCGTTTTTGTGCTAGCACCCACTGCAAAATGGGACCAAGGTTTATACGCCTTCATTCGAAAGAGGAGGCTCTAACCACTGCACCACGAGGGCGATGAATATTTCTTTTTAAAATTTAAAATGGTGATCTTATTTTTTACACGAGGAATAGTTTCGTTGAACCCATATGCAGTTAATTGTACATGTACCACCAGTTGCCAACTTTAAAGATGCAAAGATTTTCATTATTAAGCATTGTTCCATAATCCCTCTCATCCAGATAGCTACACATACATATAACTGTAAAATTCTTTATTTATATTTATATTAAACTTTTTTTCGGAAAAAACTTTTTTTTGTTTATCTCCACCTCCTCCATAAACATCTTAGAAAAACTGAACCCCACATGTCAAAATAAAATTGTAAAATCTTACCAGTTATAAAATATAATAACTGTTCGGATACCAAGCCGCCTGTCTGAAAACAAGAGCCATATCTTTCCAGCTTCTCTTTTCTCTATCACAACATCCTCGAGCTTCTTTGGAGAAATTTCCTTTTTGTTGTATTTTGCGGCCTTTTCTATGATTTTGGCGGCTTCCTTGTTTCTCCCTCGACTAAAAAGCCAACGCGGTGACTCGGGAATGAACCTGTTGACATGACATGAATTTACATGGATGATGAAACCAAGGTATTGATTGTTTTAAGCATTGAATACATATTTTTGGATGTCTTTGGTCCTATAACAAACCTGGCCGTGCGGACAAATTGAATACCAGTCAGCATTTGACTCAATGATAAATTGTATTTGCTGACAAGGTCATTGTATAGACCATAGAACTTATGAAATGGTGACTTTAAACGAGACTGCTGAAACTACTAAGCGGAAGAATTGCACCATCACTGCTCAATATATATATGACAAATACAAATCTAGTTTGCAATCTCTCATGGGCAATTTCTCCTAGGCATATAAAGTAACAGACCAGCGTACGAAGCATTTGATAAAAGTTAAACATTAGCTCAGTGTTTGAAATTTATTGGAAAATCTTTCTATATTTGTTCTATCTCTTAATTTTTTTTTGAAACAGCTGTTTTCAACATAAATTACTTTTTCCTAAAATGATGTTAAAGATGCAATTTATATATTCAAATCCTTTTACTAATTTGAGTGGGTTATATCCGCGTATTTTACCGGGCCTGACCTTCTGGTTATAGCTAGCTTGTAATCTATACATATCAAGGAAGCAAAGTAATGCATCATCCCGATATAAAGAAAAGAAAATTTGAAAAAGAACATAAATGAATCCAGCATGCAGCAGTCTCATAGATTGTGTTTTGTACAACAATCTTTATTGATATATGTTTGTATATCAATCCTCTATAATATGTCATATTCTATAATCTTCACTGATAAAGATATGCATTTATAATGTTCCAGACGATATAGTTTTAAATGATGTTTCAAAAATCATCCGACGTCAATTTATTTATCATGGCAAGTTTCAATCTTTAAATTTCCCAAACACCATGAATGTATATATAAGTAACTGTGAAGAACCGCGACACAATATGACCACAATATGAACTAATATTTTTAAGATATGGTTTTATTCATTAACTTTGAGTTGTGTAGGTGATCATTTCGAAAGCTTGTTACGTATTATTCCAAAAAAAGAAACCATATAAAATCGAGGGAAAATGTTTACATCGACAAACCCTTGGACAATAAAAGTACTCGTATCAAAAATTTGAAGGAAACTTTGATTTTCATATTTTCACAGACTTTTTTCCGGACGCTAAAAGCAAGGTCTGCAATTAACATGGTTAGCTAGTAACACTAATTGATTTATTATTTAAAAAATGGTTAAATAAAAAATTTTCCTTATACGAGCTGATTGTAAACACGGGAATCTTAATTTACAGGAATGTTTTTACTTTCAAAATTGAATTAAAACACAACATTTTACAAGAATTCAGCAGAATGTGAATAATTGTAAATGTTTAAAAGAACGGAAGATACTGCATTTTAATTATTTTCATTATTTCCCCAAACAAAATAGTGCTTCACGCAAAAATCGCCGTCTCTTGTTAATTATGAATCAAACAGGAAAACATTCGCTCAGTAAAATGTATCCTCCTTATTGTATACTTCGTAGTTTGACGTTAGGATCATGTTTCTCAAACAAATAGATAAATTCAGAAACTATGAATAAATTAAACTGGAAATCCCACAGAACGTCATGCACGTCGTTCCGTGGGGCTACAGTTAACTACCACGGATATGAGATGACATCTTGTGTTTTCCCTTAGATTGTATCCATCAGATATACGTTGTTTGTTTCCGATCAGGCTAGTAAGTATAACTAAATATCTGAACGAGAAAACAGGGAAGATATAGTAAAAAAAATATATACACACACATACCAGGAAGGAGAAACGGAGCAGTATATATCTGTATCGTGATCTTCAGGTCAATGTATCATTTGTCCATAATTATCCGTTAGTTTGTCATAAGAGTATAACCAGTGTAAAACTTATCTTGAATATAAAGGTAAGTAACGAATTATACTTATGTCCTTATGTATATTTTAATAGCATTGTTCATGATGATTACATGTACTAAAAAGTTTTACACATTGCTGATTTCATTCAGAATCACAAATAGTTAACTAGTATGTATAACTCATTCTTCAGTACTGAGTTCAGATGTGTGACCAAAGGGCTATTTTTTAAAAATAATCAATTTCATAATTTATGTATATTAATTGAGTCAGTACCCTTCCTGCTTCTGAAAAAAATTGATGGGAAGATAATCTGAAGTCTTATAGAGGAGATAGGTGTCCAAATGTTCAAGCATGTCTGAAATTTTATGTACGTAACTTGGTGTCCACAGTGACTGTTTTTTAAATCAATAAGCTATTCTTTTCTGGTGAATCCTTATTGAAGTATATAAACACTAGTTTGCATGTTTTATTGCATGACTTATTTCTGCATATATTAATTCATTTATATGCTAAGATAATGTACACATATATCATGCCAAATGATTTCATTTTTAAATAAAACATCTTTATGCCTATTGGAAAATTATGTCACATTTTCTGCAATTGAAATCCCCTAAATGCAATACAACAATGATCAATATTTTTTTATTCCTCAACTCATATCCATAAAACTATTTATACTATATCCTTACACAGGTATCAGATCATATCAATATCAATCTATCTGCTTACACTTTATTTATTGGAAAATAAAGGAGAAAAGAAATATATTTTAAAAATTAACCAGTATTGAAGAATGAGTTGTATACATTAATGTGGGCTGCTACAACTCTTATCGTTGACTCCACCAATACATAAAATAAGGATATTGATAATTACTAATGATTACGTGTTTTATAGTGTCATATTTCTAAGTTTAAAAATCATACAAAAAATATGTTGATATGTATTGATACCACGTTTACATATGCATATACACGTATGGTACACTGTTTCAGCATACTTATATTTGCCTAATTAATTTATATATATATCTATAGGTATTAACATAGGATTCATATTAACTGAAAAATAACATTACATTTCAAATGTTTAATTTGTTAATTTATGTAGCTTCCTTTTAAAGTACTCGTTATGAGAACAGTTTTTAAAATGCCTTGGGGGCTTAGATATTTTATATACAATTATCGCTTTAATATAGAATATTCGTTTTGTTTTAGGTTTATAAACCTGCATTAGATACTCCTTTCTCATGATAATGTAATCATTTGACGTTTGTTTATGTAAAATGAAAAGAGAGATTAAACAAATATCCCATTTATCAATGCAATGTCAGCATTATAATTGATACGATGTTTTATTTTTAACTATGATTTCTTAAATGTATTAATCGTAGTGTAATAACACACTTTGTTCATACAATTCCCCGCCCATAAATGAGTTTATATAAATTTATATTGTAAAACAATCAGGCCAATTCTGCATTTTTTATGCTATCGATACAATGATCAACCTTGTAAGCAAATACAATTTATCATTGAGTCAAATGCTGACTGTCGTTTCACATACTAATAGATCTTTCATTATTTATACACTGACTTTACGACAGATTTTTCCGTTACTATAGTATTTCCTGATCATGACAAGGAGCACACGGCGGGTGCGACCGGTCAGCAGGGGATGCTCACTCCTCCGTGGCATCTGATTCCACCTCTGACGTTTTGGGTGTCCGTGTTTGCTCTGCTTCTATTTTGTATTGTCTTACGGAATTCGATATTGAATATTGTTCGTTATCTCCACTGCATTTTTCGACATGTTTCGTATGTTCAAGTAGAATTTTATATAACCTCTCACTGTTGAAATATTTTAAGGAAATATTTAGAAAAGAAATATATAATTTAAGATTTATAAATCTTTGTTTGTTTTTTTTCATATTCTCTTTTTTTTTATCACAGGAGGCACCATAATTCCATGGTTATTGACTTTTTTGTGTGACTTTTTTAAAGTACAAAAATAATTGTTTTTTGAGATAATGTGTTATCCAAGCAAATCTATTATTTCTTCTAGACTCAGGATGAATGATCCCTGATTTGCCCGATTTTATTCATAATAAGATAACGTGGGGGAGATTTACTTGGAAAATGGCAGCCGATTCAAGGACACGTAATCTTAAGAAACTCTTGACAGAGATTTTAGAAACTGAGAGGACATATGTAAAAGTAGGTATCTTTAAAACCTATTTTATAATATTATTATGCTAAATATTATTAATAAACTCATTGCATTATAATTTTTTTTTGTTAACTACAGAAATTTTAGATACCAAAAGGAATTCTTTATTATTGCTAATGTGTTCTGTTGCATATCAATTTTTTATATTAATATTTAAGTGAGAAAACTCCCCTTTCGAAAATTGAATAAGCTGCACTTTCAGGGAAATAAAAATTAAACAAATCATTATCTTACCTATGTAACGTTTGTAGAATATAGATATTCTGGCAGTGCGGTATCTACACCCGCTCTCGACGGAAACGTTCATTACCACGATGGAAATCAAGCAGCTGTCAGAGAGCCTACAGGAAATATTGCAGTTCCAGAGAGCGTTCCTCCAGGGTTTGGAGTCAGTGATGGACAAATACAGTGACGTGTACACTTCAGAGGACGAAAAGGTCATAAAGGTAAGGAGGTTTAAAATTAGGTTTGATATGCCTGAATGTTAGTAAGTTCAATCCCCAGATGGAAAAAATAATTTTAGACTAAGAGAGCTTAGGCTCAAAACGTTGATTGTAATTCTAAGTTAAGGTTTTCACAATTTCCACTTTAAAGGCTTTACAGAAATAAAAACATTAAATGCCACAGAATAAAAACTAGCAAAATAAATAGCTACAACCTTCGTGAAAATTGAATTAACAGTTTGTATTGTGTTCTTCTTTCTTACAGAGGGCTATTTTTGCTGTCGGTGGCGTGTTCTTGTTTTACGCTGAACAGTTCAAGATCTACAGCTCTTTCTGTGCTTTGTACAGCAAAGTTCAAGATATACTCAGTGCAGGTAAATAAGTAATGCTTTCCACAGCAAAGTGCTAAATGTTCTCAATGCAGGTAAATAATGTGGGCTCTGCACAGCTAGGATTTTGGCATTCTGAACGAAATTACCTCATTAAAGTCATTTGTGAAGTTTTCTTCTACATAAAAAAGTAATCAATAAAATATTTCTCTGAATATAACATTGCATATAATTTATTTCTGGACGAAAAATAAATATATTCTTAATTTTAACATAATTCAATAATGTCATTGATGGAATGATCTTATATATCTTACAGAGGAAAATGAACGATTACGTCACTTCCTTGACAACCAGAACAAGACCGGGGAGCATTCACAAAGCTTGGAGTCATTCATCATTTTACCAATTCAGAGAGTGTTAAAGTATCCTCTATTTTTGAAACAAATGTCTTCACTCGTTGCTGAAGGTTCTGACGAAAATAAGCATGTGTGCAGTAAGAATACCTTGTATAATATTTTATTAAGTGTCGTAAAGACACAAACTCTGGATTCTATGATGTAGCATTTAATCATTGTATTTTATTTTCAAACATTGATTAGTCCACCAGAGAAACCCACTTATGTGTAAAGAAAAAAATTATCATATGATGAATTTTAGATTTTATCTTTATCAAGGAAGTTTACTTATGTTCATGTCAAAAACAAAAAGTATCAGGACATAATCTATTCAAGTTCATGTCGATTTTTGATTTGCATTTTGTTTTTACAACCTTGATATTACCTCTATACATGTATATTATTCTGAAATGATCCAGATACAAGCCAATATGACCCTTATATTACACTGATAAAACCTTACATGACCCTGCTACAACCCTGATATGACCCCCAATCAACCTAATATGACCCTGATACAACCCTATATAACCCTGAATGACCCTGATACAACCTAATACGACCCTGACATAACCCTGGTATGAATCTGATGATCCTGATATAGCCTAATATATGACCCTGATACATCCCTGATTTGCTATGTAATATTGACATCACAATAGTGTCTATCTAACAATATGTCGATGAATACAGGATTTAAAGTCTAAATTAATTAGAAACATATTTTTGTAGAGGCTTATGAAGAAATGCAGTCAGTGGCCAATCATATCAATGAAATGCAGAAGTTGTATGCCGAGTTCGGTGATTCCTTCCGGTTCCTCTCCTCACAGGTAAACACAGACGATATCTCGTTCATGAAACCATCTTTAATTTGACAAAAAATATAGAAATACTGACATTAAAAAAAAAACATCTGGGAAAAACGACGAATTAAACAGAAAAAAAACATAAATCTCTACATTTTCTTACATGAACAAAACGTTTTAAACAATTTTAATTTTTTTCAATAATTTTTTGAAAATTCCGTTTTGTTTTTTTTACAAGATCGTACTTTTTATTTTTTTTCAGGACCCTGGTGTACGGGATCTTTACGCAGAAAGACCCAGCATGACCTACACCGCTGATAATATCCCTGTCATTAAATCAGGATACTGTATCAAAGAAGGAAACAAAGTAATCCAAATTGTCCCTCCAGTTCATTGCTTACATCAGTATTTCTTAGCTGTCTATTGTCAACGTCAACTTTTCCTTTACCTGTCTATTGTCTACATTACTCAGTATTTCCTACCTCTCTATCATATTCAATGGCACATGTACTTCGTCTTTGTCTATTTTCTATTTAGTATGCTTTGTCTGTCTATCATCTACGTTAATATGTCCAACATGTCTATTTTTACGGTAATGTGTCCAATATGTCTATTAAGTCTGTTTGTGTTTCCTATCTGTCTAATTTATACATTTGTTTATCCTATCTGTCTTTTTTTTCTACGGTAGTATATCCTGTCTGTCTATTTTCTATTTAAGGATTCCCTATCCGTCTGTTTTGTTACGTTAGTATTTTCTTTATTAGCTTCCCTAACATTCATATCTGTCTTTTTAACTGTAATATTTCCTAACTGTTTATAATCTAAGATAGAGCAAATTATAATTGTACTCGTACAAAGAAGCCTAATGAGTATTTCACGTATATTACAGATGAAGAGTTGGAAGCGAAGATTTTTTGTCTTGAATGAGTATGGACTGTTTTACTACGTCTCACAAGAAGTGGGTTGATACTGCATATTGTTTTGTTTTAATTCAAGCCTAACATGTACATTATCAGATAATTTAAAAACGGAATATAATACTATTAATTTTAGATTTCCCCCATTGTTTGTCACTCTCCGCCTACCATACAATATCTGCAACTTTCATCTTGATAATACGATAGAGTCTATTTGTTTGCTATACGTTTTTACATCCATCATACAATGAAAATCTCTAATAAATCGGATTTTCCTCGAATTAGCTATTTGCGTTAAGTATTTTTTTTTCAGTGTAACAGTATAATCTTATTTTGCACACAGTTTCAAAATAAATTTTTGCATTGGGGTAAAAAAAATATGATTAGCATGTTTCGAAAATACTCAAAGGATGATAAATATAACTTTCAGTGATAATAATGTTAATTTAGCCTGTACGATGGCATCAAATCATTGATACGGCTTATGCCAATAGTTATTTCTACACGTAAAATTGCTTTTATGTAGAAAAAGAATTTCCTCATCTCCTCCAAAAGTTATAAACAATTTTCGTAAGCTGATTTGCTGTTTTCAAAATATAATTTCTAATGCCGGATATAATTGAGATGATTTTTTGTTTGTCGGAAATACATTTTCTAGCAAAATTATATTCATAAATGTGAGTCTTTATGGGAAAATTGAAATGAAATAAGGAAATATTTCTGACAATTACTCTATGCATTTCTTAGCTAAATTAAAGCAAGAGCTAAACTACATTATGAAGGATATGGAGATAACGAACGGTATTCAGTATCAAAGTCCATAAAAAAATACAAAATAAGAGCAGAGCAAACACATGGACCTCCGAAACATCAGAGCTGGGATCGGGTGCCAAAGAGGAGTGGGCATCCCCTGGTGACCGGTCAAACCTGTCGTGTGCTCCTTGTCATTATCAGGCAATTACGGAAAAATCCGTAGTCATTTCAGTGTATAAATAATGGATAAGCAATTAGTATGAAAAACGTCAGTCAGTATTTGTCTCAATGATACATTGTTTTTGCTGCTGGAAAGTGTTCCATTTGTCTGCAGGCACGTAGCAACAAGGAGGGATCAAGGGGGCCTGCCCCCCCCCCCCTTTTTCCCCAACCTTACTTATATTATAGGAAATGTTAATTGAAAGTCTGGTTGCCCCCCCCCCCCTTTAGTAATGTATGGAAAATGTAGTATAAAAACTGGTACTAAACGTAGTTGACATTGTGAAAAAGTTGGCTTCCCCCCACTCCCACGAAATAGATTTTTGACTTTGGGCAACTTTCCTTTTTTTATTTTTATGTATTTTTTTTATTTTATTTTATTTTTTTGCTTGTCAACTTTTTCAGATAAGTAAAAAGAAAATTCTGGTTTCCCCACCCCACTTTCAAACGATGCTACGTGTGTCATGTGGCTTCGATACTTTTTCGCATGTTTAACGTCTCCAGAACTCAGAACAAACTTTTAACAATTGTTTGGAAATTAAGATTCAAGTTAACTTTGCCCTATAGAAGGTAATTTAATAATAAACACGATTTACATACAAATATATTCCAACTGAGAGAAGAAAACTTTAAACTGCTTATTCTACGTGACTAACATTTTGTCATTATATGTCAGAAAAGGTAGAAATAGCTAAACATATTTTGGTAAATTTGTTCGAATTTCTTCATCAGAAAAATGACAGATGAAGGATATGAAGATAACGAGCAGTATTCAATATCAAAGTCCATAAAACAATACAAATAGAAGCAGAGCAAACACAGACCTCCAATACATTAGAGGTGAGATCAGGTGCCATGAAGGAGTGAGCATCCGCTGCTGTTTGTTTGGATGTTTGCTAATAGTTTAAAAGAATTTCAAGTAATGCCTTATTGACTTTTGCCTAAAATATGTTAAATGTATACACCCAATAGTTAATAAAATATTTTTATAAAAAGAACGCTAGGGTTTGATTGTCTATATTTACGCCGCAAAAATTATACCGACATAATTTTGACAGCTTCTATCTTCGTCTTCTTCTGATAGAATAAGTGATTATTTAATTCATTCATTTGTAGTCGACAGAACCTTTGCGACACATTCCCAGAGATGAAATGCGGCATGTGAAATCTAGCACAATGTAAGTTTATCTCTAGACAAGAAATATAGATTTTTTTACTAACAAAATATATATACGGGTCTCTTTTTTTCTATTTTAAAGGGTTATAAAAAGGTATAATTAAAGTTTTATGCCTATCTATGCATTTAGAAATAAGCACACTGGCGGAATTCATGGTATGTTTGAGTTGTACACGGAGAATCGAACTTTTTATGTCGAGGTAAATACTTATCATTTTTTAAAATTAATTTCTTAGTCAGCACTGCTAGATGATATTTGTTTAGACTTTCATATAATGACGTGATAATAAGTCTAAGTTTGCTCAACTTCTATACGACATTCATCTAACTGCGATTTGTTTTTACATTTATTTATTTAATGTTCTGTTTCATTTTGAATATTACAAAATTTAATGTTTATTATCAGCAGAAAATTCTGCAACAGTTAAACTGGAATTTTATTTTTCATATCTCATGAGTTAACTTTATATATTTATATATTAATATATAAAAATTATTGATATTTTTTCATTCAGTGTGAAACTCCTGCCGAGGTTCAGCTGTGGATCAAAGCAATACAATCTCTTCTGCCCCGCAAGGTAGGAATATTTTAAATTTGTTGATGCTTAAGTTACATGTATGTTTAAGATTTTGCTGAAGCGGATCTTGAGCAGTACCCAAAATAATCACAGAGATAGTTCTTCTTATATTTTGTCAATTGGAGATTTTTTCCAATAGCTCCAATCATAATTTATACTATTTCAATAACAGGTATATATTCTTTAATGTGCCTTCATCAAGATTCATCAGTGTTCTAATTCAGAGAAGATCTACAACATTCAATACTGGTAGCTAAGAAGACATGTGTACTTACTTTGAGTACTGTGGAATCATTAGATTAAATGTTGATGTAATTTAAGTAGATTTCGTGGGTCCGTATTATCTGGAAATTCACATTCTCCACCAATTAACAAATAATGGTTACAAAGCCACATTTCCTTCTGTAGATATAAAAGAATGCATAAAATAACGTTCCCACAAACCAGCAAAATATAAGCAATCTAGAAAAAATGGCACCCAATAATTTTAAGGAATCCACAGTGGTTAATTAGTTTTAAATATTACCTCTCTGGTGACGTGTTTGCTTTTCTTTCTGTTTACTCTAGTGACGTGTTCGCTATGTTTTCTGTTTACTCTGGTGACATCTTCGCTTTGTTTTCTGTTTACTCTGGTGACATGTTCGCTCTGTTTTTTCTTTACTCTGTTGACGTTTTCTGTTAACTCTGGTGACGTGTTCTCTTTTTCTCTGTTTACTCTGTTGACGAGTTCACTTTGTTTTCTGTTTACTCTGGTGACGAGTTCACTTTGTTTTCTGTTTACTCTGGTGACGAGTTCACTTTGTTTTCTGTTTACTTTGGTGACGTGTTCACTTTTTTTTATTTACTCTGTTGACGTTTTCGATAAGTTTCCTGTTTACTGATGTGACGTGTTCACTTTGTTTTCTGTTTACTCTTGTGACGTGTTCGCTTTTTAATTTGTTTACACTGTTGACGTTTTCGATAAGTTTTCTGTTTACTCTGGTGACGTGTTCGTTTTTTTCTGTTTACTCTGGTGATGTGTTCGCTTTGTTTCCTGTTTACTTAGCTGACGTGTTCGCTATGTTTTCTGTTTACTCTGGTGACGTGTTCGCTGTGTTTTCTGTTTACTCTTGTGACGTGTTCGCTTTGTTTTCTGCTTATACAGAGCCGGAGGACCACGATTTTGAATCAGAGAGACAGTGTATTCTACACCTCATCAGGGTCGCTGTCTAACTTTAAGTCAGGATACTGCACAAAACAAGGTGGAAAGGTACGTACAAAAAAAGAAACTGCATCCAATTATAAACGCCAATACTCAACTGAAGTTGTCTCATTTCATGAATTGAATTTTATAGAATAATGCGTAAAGGCTTCAATCTAGTTACCTGCAATTGTCTTACAATAATTAGAATACACTTACAAAAAGATGTGCCAACCCCCACCACTGAAAATTAATTCTGAGGAAAAATTTCTCATAGCTATCTTATTCCCATGAATCGAGCACATTTGAAGCTCGAAACTTAGAACGATAAAACTTAGGAACTTATCTTTTATCAAATATATGTCAATCTGAGATTAAAAACTTTACCTCTTTAGAGTTTCAATAAAGTAAAAAAAATAATTCTTTTACCTTTTTTATTTGACTGCATTAGACATCAATTCATTCAAAAAAAAAATATATACGAAATTCATTAAGTACAAAAAATCCTTTTTACAGCGGAAGAACTGGTTGTCTCGATATTTTGTGGTTAATGAGGACGGTATACAATACTTCACATCTGATCAGGTTAGAACTGTATATTCTTATGCAAACTATAGAAATTGTAATATTCAGAGGAAATACATCTTTTTAACCTGAAAGCTCTTGTACATTTTTATAAGAAAATCAAACTTGAAAGATAAAAAGAATAAACAGAATTTTTAAAAATATATATAAATTTCTCACCTTTGTATCTCTTTTACAACGAATAATCAACTGTATTCAAAGTTCTTTCTATTGTTTCTTTCCATTTCAAGTCAATAGAAGCATTGAGAGTGATTCCGAGTACTGACGTGCGAGGGGTTCAGGAAATACCGGGGTAAGGAACCGCAAAATTGCGCCAATCAGTTTTATTTTTACATCTGTGTTTTTATGAAAATTTAATAGTGACAAAGAATTCTTTATTATTAGGTCGCAGTTTGGTCGAGAAAATGTGTTTGAAATCCACACATGTTGCAGAACATTTTATTTACAGGTATAATTTAAAAACAATCATTTAATGACATTTAAAAAAAAAATATGAATTATATATTTCAATTATAAAATGACTGCACTTATAGTGTGAGAGCCATGACGACCTAAGGGAATGGGTATCAGCCGTCAGAAGACTTCTACCTCATCCTGTAAGTAAATGTTACATGTAATGTTAAATTGCGGCAACAATACCATTGCTCGTTGGTTAGAAGACATCAGTGTTGACCTCGTATATTAAAGTACACATCGACTTTGTTAAATATATCGACAATTCTAATTCACAATAGCATAACAATAAAATTATCAACAATGATCAGTCCTAATTATATATACACGAAAAAGTGTCATGTTTCGATAATATAGGCTACATGTAGGTGTTATATATGTACATATAATTACCCTTGATATTCTAAGAACACAACAATATAATATAAATTTAATGTCTTACAAACACAACTATATCACATATAACCTGGTTCGACAATGCCACGTTCAAAAAACACAACAATATAACAAGGTTTGACAATGTCATGTTTGACAATGCCACGTGCAAGGAACACAACATTATAATATGGTTTTGACAATGTCATGCTTGACAATGCCAAGTACGTGCAAGGAACACAACAATATAACATGGTTTGACAATGTCATGTTTGACAATGCCACGTGCAAAGAACACAACAATATTTTTTATCGACAATGCAATGCACGAACAAGACATTAACACATGCATCGACAATACAAAATCACAAGAACTCAACAATAAAACGAAAATCAACAATATTATGTTATAAGTACAAACAGTGATACATGTCCATGTATTGAAAATGCTAAGTATTAAGTAAATTACAGTTTCAACGCATCGACAATGCTAGGTCGTATTTACACAACAATTATGTTTTTCTCCATTTTGCAGTAATCAGTCGTAAATAAACTACACAACAATTAGTAATAAGTAAAACAATGTAATGCCATAAGTACACAACAATTTTACAAGTACTGAAAGCTTTTTTACTTACTTTTACAAAATAAATCGCATTTTACTCGTGTGAAATAAGTATGAACTCTGCAGAAACGTTTCCTGATTTGGAAGACCACATGCACACTATCATCAATACTTTCACAAAGTCAGTATATCAAACTCTGTATTTCTTTGGACCATTCTTTGTTTAGAGTAGCATTTTCTTCTATGGTTTGATTTACTTTTCTGCTGAAAAAAATCTTCCATTTGAAACTTTCGCTAAAAGCAAAATAAATAGCGTGCCTAAACATATAGCGTGCCTTAGCTTATCCTTAAGGGTTGTCGTAACTGTGACGTGCATTTCAGAAAATACAACTGAATGTGGGGGACCTCTGTACCTATGGAGTAGTGAGTTGGTGTAATATCGGCGATATCATCGGCAGGAAATCTCAGGCTTGCCACGTTATCACCTCCGTGTTCGTGTTCCGCTCAGGTCTGGTTATTATCTGCAGAAAAAAGGTAAGGAAGTCAATCTTAATGAAAGCAATAAAATCATCTTTATTAATTCAAAAAAATCATCTTGTAAAGACAGATTAAATAAACAAGTGCTCAATTTGAAATTTTATTTCCTTAAATGTAAAAAAAATATCCCAATTTTTACTGGTCATAAAGGTCATAAAACAATTAAAATGGGAGTGGGGAAAACTATATAAGACCTCCAAAACATCAGAGGTGGGATTAGGTGCCACGAAGGAATGATCATGTCAGCAAGTCTTAACGAAATAAATGTAAAGTACTCAGTAAGTCAATAAATATATACGAATTAAATTAATTATAATTATTGTAGAAAAACGAGGAGGAGAAGGCTAATTGTCCCTGCTCATCAGAAATATTTCGCACCGTCATACCCGTCCAAGACATGGTTCTAGATGTCGTCACAGGAAAATCCGGGGCTCTGTACCAATGGAACATTACACAGTCACCTATAGACAATCTGCCACATCGGACTTACAAATTTTGCAGCAGGTGTGCTTAATTTTATCCCATATTAAATCATAAGTTTTAATTGAAATATTTATATATTGGAAAGTATTTTAAATTAGTTTTTCTCTTTCTTCAGTGTAATTAGACAAAATTCATTTCTTTTACACAGTTCTGCAGAGGAGAAGTCTAGATTTGTCACCGCCATTCGTGGGACTACACGACCTCAAGTAAAACACTCGATCACGCCTATCTCAGAAAATCAAACCAAACACTTTCCACCAAAGCTGGAATGTATAACACGGAAACTCAGGACTATCCGGAATAAAAATCCGCGAGGAGGTTCCGAAGTCCACTCGGATTGAAGAAAAATTCCGAAGACTGACGATATGTTTAAAATTTCTCTGTGATTTTATACTCTGCAATACCTTTTGTTGATTTTCCTTAATTTTTTTAAATTTATTTATATTTGCAGAATTTACCAGGGTAGTTTGTTAAACATTTTAAAACAATTTCTACTTTTTTTTTGTAAGTGAATTATTTGTCATAGTTAAGAAGCATAACTGTCTTTTTTTTATTTAAGATTTTATAATGTCTGATACTGGGAATCAGTTTTTATTCACGTATGGAGAGAACGATCATCTAGGCAGTATTGCCTGCTGTTCAATCCATTTTTATAAATAAATATATTTTATATAAACTAATTCACGTGCAAAAAATATTTTTAAACTTTTGTGATTTTTTTTTACTCTCAAGTACTTATAGCCGCCAACCAATTATTTATTTGGTTTTTTGTTTGTTTATCGCCAAAATATTTGCAAAATAGTGGCTTTATTTCATATGAAGAAGAAATGAATAAAAATCGTCACAAATAATTGTTTGTTTACAGTGAAAATACATTTTAAGAGTCACCACCAAATTTTATAGTTAACTTATACAAAGTCAATGAAATCATGATATTTTGAGGAATATTATTTTAATTAGAGAATGTTTTTAAAAGTTAATTCTTTTAAATACTCCAAAATAAATTGGTATGTTCACTACTGTATTTGTTTGCATACATTTATATAAAAAATGGTTACCATTAGTTGTGCAAGGGTGTCTTCTACCTATTCTCACTTTTGAAGAATCCTAATTCCTCCTTTAACCCCTAGAAAATAACAATAGATGTTTTGATGGTTAACTTGTTTTTATAGCAGTAAGACCAACTATATATCTCTTTTTAGATTTTACTGTGCATAAAAATATACATTTTAAGATAGAAAATAAAAAGATGTATGTAAAAATGTAAATTCCATTTCAACATATGGATTTTAGCATTTAAAATAATCCTTCAAAAAAAAAAAAAAAAAAAAAAAAAAAAAACATGTCCATTTCTTTGTTTTTGGAGCTTATAATGATGAGATTTATTAAAAAGGCAAAATTTAGAGAAAAGATAGCTTCACTGAAAAAAATTTCAGGGCTTATGCAATGTGATATTCAAATAAATAAATAACGTATATAATTAATTTATGTGCTTCAATTTCTTTGAAATATTTGTACAAGTCTAACCTTTCTTTGGAATATAAGAAAAAAAGTCAGATTTATTATTTAAAGGAGCCAATCTACATTTACCTGTACCCTATTCTGCCTGGTTTAATTAATCACTATTTTTACAGAAATTATTTTGTGTTTACATTTGATAATTTGTTTCCCATCTATTCCCATGTCAATTTACCTGTCCCTACCCGATCATTAAAAGTGGTCTAACCAGACTGAGTACAAATATATAAAAAAGAATACGACAGAAATATTGGAATACGAACACATGTAGCTCATAGCCAAAAAGTTGTAATTGTGAAATGATTAGAAGTTATTGTTTACTTCTCAAACTATAACATGTAGCATTTTTTTTTCATTCTTTGACTCTATAAACATACACTATAAGACTATGTTTACATGTCCTCCAATTGCTTGTATCTTATCAATACATATTGCAACCATGCAGGGGACGCTTATTTCTAGTAGGCCCCTGATCCCACCATTGATTTTTTAAGGATCCATACTGTTCGCCCTATCCACAATTTGTTTTTATTAATTTAAAATTTGTTAGTATTATTTAACATTTCAGAACTATATAGCAATAGACACAAAATGGAAATGCCCTGGGATTTTTTTTTTTATTAAAAAAAAAAGTGACTCGCACGTGGCTCTTTTTCCTCTTTTCTTACTATTATTTATTTTTTTTTAAAATGGTCTATGCAAATAATTTCTTTCCTAAGACTGTTGTGTAGTGTAAAGCTTTTGTAAAGAAAGTTTTTTTTCTAAAAATGTCAATTGAAATACACACATTTAAATGGTAGGTATTGTGAGACCATGTTTCAGTGTGGTGCAATTGCCAAATGTAGTAATTTTGTCTCTTAACTTAGAAGACCTGTTTTATATATATTCCTAAGATTCAGAACCAAAGAGGTCTCTTGCTATGACCTTCAAATCGATACAGATAAATCGATCTGACACGTATTAAGCACTTAACGATACTCTGTTGAAATGATACGTCTCAAAGAACTATAAATGAGTTTATATTTCACTCTTGTTTTCTAGAAAAAGAGATACTGGTGGCAATCTTACAACTTTTTTGATATGGGATTGTGTTTTCAGTTTTAAAAAACTGTTTTGAGCGTGTCTGTCCTCAACGCTAAAAGAAATAAAACAGTTCGAGAAGTTAGTAAAACTATGGTACAATTGTAAACTTTAATGTAAATTACAAAGTTAACCTATCAGTTTATGTTTATTCCCGTTTTTTTAAAATAACCCCCACCCCCGGCTGTAAAAAAAAATCATCATCGACTTTTAATAAATTGGGCGTAGATTACCAAAAGTGAAATAAAGCAATGGAAGTGTTTTCTTATTGGAAATCGCTTTATTAAAAGTCGAAGATGAGGAGGTGGGGGTTCTTTAAAATATGAATTGCTTATGCGACCTGTCATCCACTGTAATTGTATACTAAGATTATATAGGCTGCAAAGCAAACCAGGTAGGGGGAGTGGCTATATTGACATATTTAGTATCATAATTATAGGAGACCATTGGGAAAAATTATAGCTCTGCATTACACAGCTTTGTGAAAGAGGTGAACAAAATGAATTATCTGACAGGCGACGAAGAGGAAGGCCTCTTTTTATATACAGTCAGAACTTCATAAAAAAGTTATTCGTAGTAAACTAGTTCTGAAAACTAGGGGATAACTGGAACATGTAATATTAATAAAGAGAAAGCAATTATGTACATGTTTTTGTACCCAAATTAGAAAAAAAAATTGAGCTGAGGAACAAAAATTGTCATGAATCTGGGATACCAGCACATGTAAAATTGGCTCAGTTTAATTAAAGAAAAAACATAATCCATGATCATTTAATTTGTCTATTTCCTTCATGTTACACATTGTTCTTTCTTTTCTTTTTTTTCTTTCTTTTTTGTGGAAATAAACGCACGTGACTTTTTCTTTTTAAAGTAACCGATACCATACCAGACATTAAAATTGTTTTAAAATTGAAGATGGCAGCCCAATTAAAAAAAAATGTTTGGAAAGACTTTGAAAAGCACAGATTCTATTTTGTGCGGGAAGGGGGGGGGTATGTTTATAAAACCTTCTTTTATAACCAAATTTTATAAATATATTTACTTAGTCAGTACGAATGTACGACCCCCCCCCCCCAAAAAAAAAAATAATAATAATAATAATAATTGCTATTCATGCATTCAAAATCTTAAAAATTGAAAAAAAAAGTCGTTTAAAATTTCTAAGGAGATAGGTTAATTAAAGTAAGAAATGGTAAAGTTCATGTATAAACTTTATTATAATACACATTGGAAGAGTTGCAATACAGACACGGATCCGTGGATTTTTATGGGGGTGGGGTGGGGGATTCAACCCAGAAATTTCTGGACATGGAAAAAAATTATAAATTCGTTCCCCAAATTTGAAAACCCTCTTTCGAGGAGGAGTCCGCGTTTTCTGGACGACTCTACAAATTCTAAGGGGTGATGGTGGTCCCCGACCCCCCTCTAGATCCGCCCGCCTCAGTGTAGCTGCCAGGTATTCAAAGATACAGGTCTATGTGGGAGCTTAGCAAAAACAAAAATTCTGTAAAAAAAAATATACATGTATGACCAGAATTTAGTTTAACACTAAAAATTAGGCCTAAATGATTTTGTACAAATTATAGAGAACTCATTGCAATAATATACAATGTACATTATTCATCTCAATCAGAAATCGATAAGAATTATCATAAATATTTTCCCGTATTTTCCGTTTATTAGCTCATCCCATACCTGTTCAAGTCATTCGGTGCGCAACTGACTACGCAGGTCTATTTATAGAATGTCAATTCACCGGTACCTGTAACCGGAAGTCACACCTGAGGTTGGCGTAGACCTTTGAGACGACGAAATACCGTCCCTCAGGACAGGTGAGTGATTGTTTTTATGTATTGTCAGGTAGTTTTCCAAAATAAGTCATATTCTTTTCAGGAATTACTCGCAGTCTCTCCATTTGAGCGGGAACTCTGTACGTGTTCCCATCAGCCCTTGTTGATTTTTCGTTGAAGTGCATAACTGGATCCACCTATTTTTTGAAGCTTTTTTTTCTTCAATCGCGATAAGCGGTTATAACCGCAGGGTATATGATTTGACTTGTAATGACTGCAGATTAAATCATTTTATTGTGTTTTAAATGTTACGTAAGAGGGGTTGGGACTTGATAATATGGACATTCCAATCTGTTGTTTCATGTTTGATAGTTGGGGCGGATCACCGTCCTTCGTATCTTATCTGGAAACTTTCAATCTTCAGGGTTAATGAGGGAGAAAATTTGCTGCCAGGTAATCTAATGTGCAGGTTGGCATGCAATGGGCTAATCGACAGTTAGTGCCGTCAAATACACATTAATTTGATTAAAAAAATAAAATAAACTGAAGAAGTTGACTTACAAGTGCATAAATAACAGTGGTCGAAATTTTGTTTATGCACTTGTTTATAATTTCATGGATTATAAACCTGATAAAAGAGCTTCATAAATCATGCATCAATTAATTACATTGATGTTTGAAGAACTATACATGCTTGCATGTAACAAAAATTTTGACTTCTTTGTGTATGATATTATAATAAATATTATACTTGCTCATCAAATATTTCTGTCATGACCATCATAAATTGGGGAAAAAAATATTAAAGAGATTGAAAATTGTCATGCACCCCCCCCCCCCCCCCCAACAAAAAAAAAAAAATTGGAAGGGAATTAAAAAAAGAAGCATCATTCTGCATGGAGACCTTCAACTTTCTGATAATTGTCATGATTGTATATACAAGAACTAAAGGCTCTAAATTCAGGTCATAGCTGCATGTCTTTGATAGCATAGAGAACAATGATAAGCCACTAATATATCATGACATATTGTGCAGTACTGTACATCGTATTTAAGAGTAAATTCCAGATCAATAGGAAAAAAAAATTAGCTTTCAGCTTTGCTTTCAAAAACTCAGGTAGATATTGATATTTGTTTCCATGGCAACAGCTAGGAGAGACAGGTGTGTGATATTGCTGACTATAGATAAATCTGTCTGTACCCACACCACTTTACTGTATCAATGATTTATGTGTATGTACTATCAGTTACTGAAGATTTATACAGCATGTTATTTCCTGTGAAAGATTTTAAAGAAGAAATCTATTGATAAATGTTATCTATATATGACTAGTAGAATGTAGATATATATCATGATACATGTACTTATATTTTTTGTAAAATTTGTTATATTTTAGGGTGAAACTATGCATGCACAGCTGTTTACAGGATTTTCAATGATTTAAATAATTTTAACCTTCAGTAGCTGTTTATATTCTTCTACATTCAAAATATTCTACATTTTCTCTAACGAGACTTTACCAAACAGCAATTATTCATTATAATATTAAGTGTACATGTAAATATAGGCCCAACCCTTTCACAAAGAATGTACAGAATTTTGATAAGAAATTTTATTTTATAAATATTTGTTATCCTGCACAGTAATGTAATACATGTAATACAAGAGATCAAGAAAAAGAGGAGAAATTATTAATTCATTGGGAGACAATTCTACTAATTACGCTGCTACATTGTAACAGTACAGATTTATTGTATTGATTTAAGTGTAGGGCAGTAGGTGACAATACTGTGTGGCTATTGTAATAGGATTACTTTAATTGAATAATGCTGTTTGACAGTCAATGTATGTTTTCTGAAAACATCTCTATATACATGATATCAAAGGACCGGCCGCCATCATAGGCTTGCATGGAATAGTTTGTTTTCATTTTTCTGCCACACGAGATTGAAAGACCATTCATATGGCAAATATACTTCATCTGTGGTATTGGTTAATTGTTTCCCTTTGATAATAAAAAAAAAATCTTGCTTGAGAGAGGGTTTTGCTATTTACAAACAGCATGCATTCCCATTCATCTGTAAATAATTTAATATTCAAAATAAATATTACCTTCATTAATTTAAAAACATAATTAATTTCAAACGTTCCTCCCCCCCCCCCCTTTTATTTTTTTATATCTTCATGAAAATTATCATATTTCTTCTGCCAGAAAAAGTTAATCTGATTTTAATAATTGTAACCAAATTTAATTCATCTGCAAGATATATCTTCGAGTTTTGCGACAAACTTTCAGTCACAAATGTAAATCGTTGCGATTGAGTCACTTATTTTGCTTTGTATTTATAGAATCATGTTTCCTCAGTAGAGAAAATTAATTGTTGCAGATTGATTTCAAACTGACAAAAAATCATGTATAAAAGATATGACTCACATTAAGTTTATTTGGTTTACCCACAGGAGTTCGTGTACCTATCAATTTTACCGAAATTTTCAGTAAATGAAGAAGAATACGTATAAATAATAACACAAGGAGTGCAACGCATTTTAGGTCACCTGGGTACCCCTCGCTTATATCAAGGCTGTCGCACATATTAATCTTCAATCGAAAATTATAAAACACAAACCAATCTTTTTAGTAGGGACCATTCTTTATGGCTCTTAATGCATAAGATTTCAAACTCATGTTTTACAGCAGCAGCGGTGACATTTCTCCACAACTTCGCTCAAATATCCATTGTCCGCAACACCATGACGTGACGTCACGGAAGCGTCCACTTACCCAAAAAGGAACAAAACTGCCTGAAATGCTAATCTAAATGATTGAGGTCATATGTGAAAATAAACCAGAGACAAGTTAATAGACATTCAAGAAAATTTAAAACAGGGAGGTACAAGTACTTGCACTCGTATCTAAACGTAATATCGTTATCTCTTGTTAATTGTGTATGATTGTTTATTTTTGTTCCTTTTGGGTAAATGGACCGCCCGTGACATCACGTCATGGCGTCACGGACAACCGTTGCACTCCTTTTGTTATTATTATAGGTATTGCGTATCTTTTTTACTTAATGAAAATTTCGGTAAAATTGATAGGTACGCGAACTCCTGTGGTTTACCGAAATTGATTATTGCAGTAAACATATAATGAAACATGTATATACAACATGTACAACTTAAATAAATGGTTTTTTGGTTTATTAATAGAAAACCTCATCTATATTTCATATATGGCAAATATGGTTACAATGATTTTCAGCAGTAATCATTTATGAATAATTAAAGTCATTCTGTAGTTAACACTTAATTTCCAATAAAAAGGCATGTTATTGTTTTTTCAGTAATAAAACAGGTGTAAATTTTATAAACATGGGATCAGTGCACTTGTACTCACTTCTCAATCTTGTTATCTGTCAAAATTACATCAAATCAAACATCAGAAAAATGAGTAAAAATCTCTATGAAGGACATAAAGTTAGCTGTTTTAGTATCTTAAAAAGAAGAATTTTCTTGTTGGGAGGTGTGAATTAATTAAATGCATCAGGCAGATACATTGAATGATGCACTGTGCACTTAATGGTATTCACACCATATGGACTGTACCTGCTTGTAAAACCATGTTCATACTGTATAAACTAAACAAGGAAAAAGCCAGGACGAAGCTGTGTATTCTTGTGTATCCTGGCTTCCTACGTTTAATTGATTAATGAATTTAATTATTGTGGAGCCTCAGCTATGTTATCATCTAATGTTTGGTTTAATTTTCCTTAAGTCTAGACATTATCAAAGGGAGATAATTAGCAGACTTGATATTTTCTTTCTCTTGATATTTTGCCATATGATAGAAGTTGGTGTCTTTTATCTTGATTTCATTTGTGAATAATGTCCAAAATTCAACAATTTGCTTTAATTATGTCAATTCTGAAACAAAGAGTTAATTATGTTGATAAACAGACATCATGGACATTGTTTTAGATCTAGAGCCTCACACTCTGACATACTAGCAGTCTTAAATGTCTAATTAAGTTTTATTACCAGGTTACCCGTGTTTTTTTTTTCAATTTATTTGTGATTGTACTTCTGTATGTTTTATAGAATGGTGTTTAAATTGGTTGATTAATAATAAATTTGTTCCACAAATTTTTCTTGAAAGTTCTCATTTCAGAAAATTTTAGATTCAGTCTCATTTGTGCAGAGATGTAGGTTATATAAATTATAAATTTCCTATGGCAACGCAACTACTTTCCTCTGCAAATAATTTTTATCTGGCATGTTATTCAATACACAAACCTGTAGTATTTTTGGATACAAACAGGACTAGATCCACATAATCTACAAGTACCAGGAAGTTGGTACTATTTTTGGCTTTTATTACACTTCACGTTTTGCCATGATTGATTGTTGTGAACAATAATCTCTGATGAGTGATTTTTATTTTTCAGATCTCAGTAGCTGACCATGGACGGGGGTAAGAAGGTCTGGGTGCCTCACCCGACTGAGGGGTTCAAACTGGGGCGTATCGTGGACATCGGGAGCGACAGTATCGCCATAGAACCATTTGACGCTCCTGGCACTGTAAGTTACTAAGTTATAATCAGTAACGTTGCACTCATCAAAATCCTTCATTATGTAGTGTTAACTTAATGCACTGTAAGTCAAACTTCACATTGCAGGATAATTTTGTACATTCATCAAAAAATGTCATTCAAATGTTTTGTCTTTGTAAATTAGTTAGTATCGTACGTAGGAAAAATTTGTACAATCATCAAAATTCTTTATTATATTGTGATGTCGAATGATATTTTTCTCAAGCTCTGATTAGATGGTTTTATAAAAATGTAAAGTTTTGTGTTGTATTTGTGAAATGTAAGAAAGTAATAATTTGATACTAATATAATTGATTTCCAAATAATTTTAAAAAAAGAACTTACCTTTTACAAGTCATTCTTGTAGTCATATTTATTTAGTGGTAGTAACATCAAGTCAACAGTATAATTAAAAAGTAATTCAGTATTGAAAGATGATTGAAATGGCAAATTCTAATGAAATCCAAATAAAAGAAATCCTTAATTGTCTTACCCCAGGGACAGGAAATAGGAACCCAGTAATTATCTCCCTTTATTCAGAGTCTCTTGAAAGTTTTGGTACAGATGCTTGGTTTATCCAATCTGCTCCTTTTCTTACTCTGTTAGTTTTATTTTCAAGCAGACCCTATCTCTTAATTATCAGTTTGAAATGTAAGATGATTCTATGACTTACAACGTGCATTGTTTGTTTGTCTGTTTGTGAACAATCAATGTTATTTATGACTATTGTACGATAAACTTACAGTGTGTTTTTTTTTTTGTAGACAATTAATGCTATTTACGATCGGACATTTCCTGCGGAGGAATATGATAACAAAGATGTGGATGACAACTGTAAGTTCTTATTGTTTTAGAGAAGATAGGTGTGAATTAAAATTAAAATTTAGTCTCAATTTAATTAATATCACCATGTTAATAAAATAATCACACTACCAGCTCAGCTTAAGACAAGATTTTACAGATTTCACAGAGTAACATACTACATATACCTTTAGTATGTTGAATTATATTCCTGTGTCTTTCGTTTTGTAGGTGCTCTTATGTACTTAAATGAAGCCACTCTCCTGAACAACTTGAGAATTCGATACATGAAAAACCAGATCTATGTAAGTCTCTGAGATATTTCTTGTCAAATAAAGCTCCATGTTTAAAAAAAAAGATTATTATCCTATCATATTCATCATGCAATGAAGTTTGTTGTTTATTTTTAATTTCAAGAAATAAATTTAGAAGTATTATATTAAAGACTAAAAAGTTTTATAAGCAAATCGATTATGATCCCCCCCCCCCCCCCCCCCCCCCCTCCCTCGGCAAGGTTTTGAAGTTTTACAAACAATTCTGATTTGTTTATAATTGCACATGAATGCCATTATTTTGTTGATTATTGACGATTACTTACAGACATACACTGCCAACATCCTGATCGCCATCAACCCGTACTATGAGATTCCTGACTTGTATACCTCGGCCACCATCAAAAAGTACAAAGGGAAGTCACTAGGGACACTTCCTCCTCATGTTTACGCTATAGGTACGTGTTCACAGTCCTCTGAGAACTCTTCTCTGTTACAAACAAATTTTATTATATTTATTTCAAGTGTAAAGAATTCTGTTCACCACTCTTTTGTGCCATCTATTTCAATTGTATTTGGATTATTTGATGCATTATTAAAGTTATTTTTAATTTTAAAAACAATGGTGCACAGGATGTGTTGGAGGCAATAGTAGTTTTATGCTTTCAATTCTTGATGCAGGAAAGAATCATTGAGTTCACTATTGTATTCAAAATTGTGGAAGGATTCTAGTCAACAAAAAGTTATTGATAAGAATTATCTTTCTTGGAACACATTGCATTTTCATTGACATTTATATCAAGAATAATTTCTGATTTTTAGCTCTACTGGTCAGAGACCAGAAGAGCTTATGCGATAGTAATGCGTCCGGCGTCCGTCCATCCGTCTGTCTAGCTGTCCGTCTGTATGTAAGCAATTTTTCAAAATGCTACTCCTCCTACAGTTTTGGTCTAATTTCAATATAACTTGGCACACAAGTAGACTACACTAAGATACATAAATCTGTGTATCGGTTTTTGATTTCGATGAACGGTGTTGCCGTGGTTACTAAAAATAGAAATTTTTGTGAAATTCTTTCAAAATGCTACTCCTCCTACAGTTTTAATCTGATTTCAGTATAACTTGGCACACAAGTAGAATACACTAAGATACATAATTCTGTATATCGAATTTTAATTTTGATGGACGGTGTTGCCATGGTTACTAAAAATCGAAATTTTTGTGAAATTCTTTCAAAATGCTACTCCTCCTACAGTTTTGGTCTGATTTCAGTATAACTTGGCACACAAGTAGACTACACTAAGAAAATAAAGAGACTTTATCAATGATCATTATTCTATTTATTGCTTTTGTAAAGTTTCAAATCCCAGCTGCTTAAGTACTTTTCTCTTCCTTTGCTATAAGTTCAAACCAGTAGAGCTTCAGTCTCGACAGAGACTTCTGGTTTAAATATTAATCATGATTTTCTTTTATTTATTTTTGTTTTCTAATGTAAATATATCAGATAGATAAATATTTAGTAACAGAACTTCTTGTTTTGTACAACAGTTGACAAGGTGTTCAGTAATTTCTTGTTAATCTAAGTAAACATATCAAATAGTTGAGATATTTGTTAACGAGGTCTCTATTTTTATCTACAGCTGACAAGGCGTTCCGCGACATGAAGGTGAACAAGATGAGTCAGTCCATCATCGTCTCGGGCGAGTCGGGGGCTGGAAAGACTGAGTCCACCAAGTACATTCTGAAATATCTCACTGAGTCCTGGGGGGCTCACATCAATCAACTCGAACAGAGGATACTTGAGTGTAAGTCTGGAACTCGAGTGTGAGTTAGTGTAGAACTCGAGTGCAAGTCTGTGTAGAACTCGCGCACAAGTCAGTGTAGAACTGGTAAGCTAGTCTGGAGATTATTTAATCTCATGACATGTTCAGTTTAGTGTGGAGATTATTAATGGCACGACACTGTTAGGAAATCTAAAGTAAGATTTACCTTGGTGATTGAGTTTAAGGGGGGGCATCAAATTTACAAAGTGGAGGAGAGATAACTAAGATGTGATTTTGTTATATCAGAGTTTTACTTATTCAATTCTGGATGTAAACAAGAGCTCTCAGATCTAAAAAGTGATTAAAGGGAAGACACTGTGTATTAATTTATTTAAAAATTCATACTTCTTTAAAACTGCTTAAGTCTTGAAAATGCTCATCTTTTAATCAAATTGACCTGCTTGAAAGTTGGCGTTTTTTATATTGAACTTAACCTTTCCCTTTACAGCTAACCCCTTGCTGGAGGCCTTTGGTAATGCCAAGACTGTCAGAAACAACAACAGTAGTCGATTCGGAAAATTCATTGAAATTCATTTTGACAACAAGGTATGGTATTTATACACTTTTGGTGACTGAGAGACTGTGCTCTTCTTTTTATCAAACCAAGTACTGAGTGAGAAGGATTGTTTAGGGTTGATTTGAAAAAAAAAAATTCAAGAAAAATTTTTGTTGAACTTTGAAATGTTTTTAAAAAAATGATGATTATTTATTAATGTTTAAATTCTTTGTTAGCTTAAGTCATGAAAGGAGTAGAAATAATGTTTTGACTTCTGGGAAATTTCAACTGGTGTAAAAAAAATTCTAGCATCAAACTCCAAAATTGTGCTGACTGCAAATATTATAAGCATTTTTAGGGGGGGGGTCTCTGTGCTTCTTGATCATTTCTGTTAAAAAAATTAAGTTTCAATTCAATTTTTACACCTTTTGACCAAAAAAAAAATGATTTAATGTTAAATGTACTTCAATTAATTTGTAAAAATA
This sequence comes from Saccostrea glomerata, assembly GCA_003671525.1. Taxonomy (NCBI): domain Eukaryota; kingdom Metazoa; phylum Mollusca; class Bivalvia; order Ostreida; family Ostreidae; genus Saccostrea; species Saccostrea glomerata. The sequence goes on along the minus strand of PRKT01000623.1, from coordinate 48,134 downwards.
TCTAAATTAACCACTGCAGCTTTTTAAGTACTAGCTGTTATTTTTCAGGCCATGAAACAACAAGTATGTATTGGTGTGAAGGCTTGAGTTTCATACTTATATACTACTTTATATATTATTTTATATCTAGTCTAATCTTTGGAGTGAACATGTATTATTTCTGTATTAATATATGTAGGGCCATCTTTGAATAAAGTTGAATTGACCTCTCCCAACCCAGGGGCCCGTTTTACAAAAGAACTTACAACTTAAGACCAAGCTTAAATATTTACATAACTTTTTAATTAACATGATATCGAAAACTATTTTAAACTTTTTAAATAGAATTTGGTAAGATATTTTTACACAGATATTTTCAAAGAGAACAATCAATTTTGCAAAGTTTTATTATAATCTGAAATTTTTGGTCTTAGTCGTAAGTTTTTTTTTTTGTAAAACGAGCCCCAGGGTACAATTAATTCTTCAGTAGTTAGGTGGGAAAATTTTATTTCTCCAGAAAATATTAACATCTCTGTTGGCAGGATAGGAAGGGAGGGGGGGGGGATAAAAAGAGTCGTGGTATTTTTAGTCAGTCGGTTGGGAGAGGGCAACCTAACAATTTTTTAAAGATGACCTAGTACATCATGTAACATTTATATTGACATTAACATTAATAATTAGAGTTAAATATTCTGGTGAAAGTGATTCTTCTTTATTCTCCTAGCAATTGTACAAGAGTCATTCAAAAAAACACATGGACAATCTGAATAGCAAGGCACGTTTGACGGGGAAAAACAAGTTTTTGATAGTAGAAGTTTAATAATCATAACATTTTGTATTTGTAAATGTTTGTGAAATTTTTTTTTTATAAGCTCTGTTGTCATTTTAAAAAAATTCAGATTCTTTAAGATTCCATAATGATCAAAATCATCAACATCTTAACAAATGTGATGTTTTTCAGTTTGTCCTCTTTTACTCCATGGTGCAAAATCAAGCTCAAGTTTTTTTTTTGCTGGTCAAAGTTTTGCTTGACATGTCAATTGTTTCCTAGCCGCCCCTCCCACTTGAAAACGGATTATATGTTCCTTGTAATTTTTGAATGTACTTTGTACGTTACTAAGCTTAACAATTATTTCAGTCTGTAGAGTTGAAAATTAGCAAGACAACATACATATATAAATCAAATGTACATTTTTCAGTCAGGAAATTTATTTGATAGCTAGCTCAATACTTCAGCATTAGATCATTCTCCATAAAGGGGAATAACTCTTAGATCATTACTGGTACACATAATAGATATATAGAAATACTCAATTCTTATCAAAGAGGAGAATCAAAATAAGGTGTTTTAGTTTACATCTAAAGTTTTACTTATAAAGTTTATTTAGAAATTGACTTATTTTTTATGCCTGGCATCTCTTCGATTTAAAGTTGGATGTAAAACTTTATGTGAATATTTCCTAACTGATATGTGTAATAATTTTATAAACAGTCATGTAAAGATGTAAGTATAGTTAAAGTGTCCGTCACTGATTCACAGACAGGCATGGAGTGAATATTTGTGTCTGATTAATACACAGTTTTTGTCCTTCTTCGTACAAAATAATGAGAAATTAACAGAAAGTTAGATACATGTTCTACATAATAAAAAAAAAAATGATTGATTTTTGATGTTTCTAGAGGATGAAAATATGTTTTAAATGTGTTTCTTAGTGTAGTTTGTGTCAGTTCACTTAACTGTGTTTTGCTTGATTTAGGCACTTTTAGTAATACATGTATTCACATTCGGATATTTTACAAGCTATACATGTATTAAATGAGATGCAGTATTATGGTAGTTACTTGATAGTGCACTCACTTTTCTTTTTTACAAACCATGACTAACTTGAATTATTTCTAGTTAGATTTCTTTCTTTTTTTTTTTTTTACATAGGGAAATATTTTACAGTGTAAGCAGAAAATTTAGTGAGGATGTTGAGGTCACAAAAGTGGATATGATTACATTGTTTAAATTAATTTTATAATCATGGAGGCAAACAGAAATATATTAAGGCATTAGTGGCGCAGTAGTTAGAGCATCTGCTCTATAGTCGCGAAGTAATTGATCCTTACATCACTGGTTCGAATTCCACTGTGGGATGTGGAGACCAGTCCCTCAGATAAGACAATATAAACTGAGCTCCTGTGTCGCAATAGGGGATAGCAAGAAAAAGATCCCTCCCTGCTCAATGGTCCTGAGTCCCAAGTATAGGTTGAAATTTGCTGTTCTCCACCGGCAAACAATGACGTCTCCATATGAGTGACATACTGTAAAACATTTCATTTGGCTGTGTATTCTTTTTAGCGCCTTTCGCGGAAAGCAGCCTCCGCTAAATCAAGTACATCGCTAAATGCTTTGTGTATAAAGGTTTATGTAATGCACATTCAAAAAGTGCTAAATCAAATCTACGCCAACTTGTTGAAAATTCAATTTCTGCCAAATATCGTACACGCCAAATATAATACGTTTACAGTATTCTTGAGAGGGACAATAAACATTAACATACAAACAAACAATTTTTGGTATCATGAAATTACTGAAATTACTTCTTTAAAAAAGAAAATGCATATTTATGGGGAAAAAAAGCTAAATTTGTTTTTAAAAAATTCACTTGAAATGTATGGTTATTGCAAGTAGAGTACTTGCCTTATGAAATTTTGGTGAATTTGTAAAACATGGTGCCTATGAATGAAAAGTAGACATTGAAGATAAATATCTATTGCTTTGATTTCAGGAGATGAAGATTGTATGGGCAACATGTAGATATTTGTTGATGTTAATTAATACAGTGCATATAACAGTTCATATTACAATAGTATGAAAGCATGGGCATGCATTATATACATATGTCTGTAAATATAATAAACAGAAGTTATCTTCAAATATAGCCTGATATAGTAATCTAAATTATGGTTTTATCAGTCTTATTTCAGAACAGCTATAATGCAGATCAGTCTTAGATTATAACAATGCATTGATTTTAGGTCATATACCAAGAAGTTTATTTGTTATTAATTCAGAAAAAAAATATTTGAATTCATTTTGTGATACAAATTTAGGCATATTGCTTCAGCATTTCCAAGGTATCCTAAATTTTCTTTAATGTTTAAATTTGAATTTTAATGATCCAGGAAGTTCATGTTATAAATTTATAACCATTTTTCTGAAACTGTTTTTTTGTTTACAGAACTTGGTAGCTGGAGGTTTTATCTCCCATTATCTACTGGAGAAGTCGCGCGTGATAAGTCAGAGTCGCGAGGAGCGGAATTACCACATCTTCTACCGACTCTGTGCTGGGGCTCCAGAGGATCTACGCAATCAACTAAAACTGGCCTCACCCGACCAATTCCACGTAAGATTGTAATAATGTGGTCTGTGAACGTCCCCCTTAGAATTTGTATTAGTTAGGTTCTCATGTTACATTTACATTTGCATGACCATTCTAGAATTTGAAATGTCATATATTGAATTGATCAGTTTTTATTGAATTTAAGAATCAGAAGCATTTTCTGTATCAAGAATATTCATAAATTATTCATTAAAAGAAGACCTACCAGTTATAATAGTTATAGATTGGTACTAGTGTATCAATTCTTGACCTTAGAAAGTCGTAGATTTCTAGAAACAGTAAATATGCAAAGGAAAAATGAAAGTATTTATGAATTACTGGTATGTTGAAGTGACACAATATCCACCTGTATTTATAGATCTTACTTGCATATTGGGGAGAAAAATGCCCTCCCCCCTCTAAAAATGTCTAAAGTAACAAATAAAACAAGAAAATGCTTCAAAAGCACTATGATAAAAAAGCTTTGGAGTTTGTGATTTAATATATTTTAAAAGAAGGATGAATTTTGTATATTGTCTTTGTATCCATGGGAAAGCCTTGCAATTCTTCATTGTAATATCAATACCATGATTAGAATCATTGTACTGTATTATCCATCATGTTTGGTATTGTATATCCTTGTTTTGCTGTAGTATTTAAACAGAGGTTGTACACAGTACTTCTGTACCCGGGAAAACGACAAGAAACTGGGGAAGGACCGAAAAAGTCAGATGGTACGTACATGTTGCAGAGAGGGACTCAATACTTTTGTAATGAAATTATTTAAGCATTGAATTAATATTTTTGGATGTCTTCTGTCCTATAACACACCTGGCCGTGCTGACAAATTGAATACCGCACGTTAGCGCGGTATGATAATTTGTCGGCATGGCCAGGTGTGTTATAGGACCGAAGACATCCAAAATTATTAATTCAGTGCTTATATTTACATGTCTAATTTTCCTTCTTCATAATTGCTTATTTCGTTAATCTTTAATGTGAATTTAGTGCCCTTCAAAATTGCCGTGGTTAATAGACGTAAGAACTGTTTGTGACGTCAAATGACGTGAAATGACGTTGCAAAGTTCAATTACACAAACAAACATTGCGAGGAAAAAAATTACAAATTAATTCTAAACGCACATTACGTTAATTTTTACATTAATTTTTCAGGGTTATAGTTTTTCATTAAATTGAAATAGAACATTTTACTTTTCATTGTTCCTAGAGTATTGAAAATGCATATAGTTCCTTCTGTTTATTCTAACGCGCGGTGACAAGGTTTTGCGTGTGTTATAGAAATTTGAACGTCGTGGATTTCTAATGGATTTCATAAGGAAAATTACACTGAATGTAAATATACACATTTATACCAACAATTCAGTCCTTCTTACGTTCAGCTAATTTTTCAGTTTAAAATGTTTGAAGTGGAAATATGTTAACATTAATGAAAATAGTAATGTAATAATCATTTATGGTATATTTCGAAATGTAAAAATCATAAACTTGTGTACTGGAGTTGACAATTAACACTTTTATGAAAGGATTTATATAGAGGTAAAGTGAGTCTGGGATCAAAAGTGAGCTGGTGAGGTCTAAGTTTTATGGCCCTGGAGTCAGGCATATAAGACCTGGTAACCATGAATTTCAGTCATTACTAGTCAAAGACTAGCTGTGGAAATTGATCAAAATACATTTTACATATATGTAATCTTTTTCCTTCAGGTTCATAAAGCTTCTGCTCACTCATATAAAATGTGGCTTGAACCTTTAGTTAATGATTTTCCTAAATAAATGTATTTTCATTAGTAAAAAACAAACAATTATACCAAAGCTTGCGGGACAAAATTGAACAAAAAAGACACCTCAACTTGACAAATCAATAAATGCATGTCTATTAATAGACATTTATTCACTAAGAGTTATCTCTCTTATCAGAGTATTGATGAACATTAAGTTTGACATTTTCTCAACAGTGAATTAAGGCACGTTAGTTATAGCCTGACTGTATTACTGTATTATCATAATGACAGTTTACCATTCCCTCTGTTTGCAGTACCTGAAGCAGGGCAGTCTCCATGACCCTGTGCTGGACGATGTCCGAGATTTCCAGGTGTGTGACAGTGCCATGACTCACCTGGGGGTCTCTAACGAGGACAAGCACTCTATCTACACACTAGTGGCCTCAGTCCTACACCTGGGGAACATCATGTTTGAAGAGAATATGGACGATACCAAAGGTTAGTAAACTTATAGGTGGAAACTCCATTTCATCTCTGCTCTTGAATACATTTAACCTTTTGTGGGTACATGCAAGGGCAACCATCCTTCCTTTTCCTCGCAAAAAAGAAGGGCCATTATTAGTCATATAAAATATATAAAAGCATCGACCTTCATAAAGGTAGTGAAAAATCAAATTGTTCAAATCTCTGTTGCATGAGGTCAATACAGGATAAAGCAAAATGTACAGGAAAAAAATCTTTAAAAATCTTACCATTTTCATGATCATTTAATTTCTAATATTTACATTTCCAATGTCTTTGTCCAAGATAAAATTACAAATTGTAAATGTACTTTATTTTCCCATCAATGTTGTGGCGCGGTTAAAAAAATCATGTGCAGGGTGGAAAAAATAGCTAGACAGAAGCAGGCCTATGAGGACGTGGATTGGCGGAATCAAAGCATGTAAACATAAGGAATAACTGTCAGAATTTTCAATTTCATGACGATGTTCAATCAAATGGCTTGCATGATATTTTTATGCATAAACGCCTTCGGCATTTACGCAAATTATCATGCAACCCAATCGATTGATCACATCATGAAATCGAAAAATAAGACAGTTATTCCTTAATTGTGCCAATAAAAAAACTAAGAATTTTTTTAAAATTTAGTATTTATTCCATGATTAGCTGTGTAACTATGTCATATGTACTGAATTTACAATGTAATGACCTTCACAGGTGGTTGTAAGGTGGGATCATCATCTGAGACCTCTCTGTCCACGGCCTCCACACTGCTGGGTCTGAATTAATTGTATATTGTATATTATACAACAGGTGGTTGTAAGGTGGGGTCATCATCTGAGACCTCTCTGTCCACGGCCTCCACACTGCTGGGTCTGAACAAGGAGGAGCTACAGGAAAGTCTGACCACCAGGATCATGCAGACAGCCAGGGGCGGATCTAAAGGCACGGCCATTAAGTAAGTCAAGACCAGTGTTTACTTCTTATACATGTTACGGTAAAACTCTGTTATAATGAAGGTACTGTGACATCTCCCAAAAGCCTTATTATAACATGCATAAAACCTGATTAAACTCTCATCCCAAGTTGACTGTCAATTCTTACATAGATTACACACTGAAATTGAAATCTAGTTAAGAATAAAATGTAAATTTCAATACATTTTAATCCCATAGACAGAGTTAACATAATTGCATGTATTGTAAAGAAATCAATTGACAGTTGCTATTGTTTTGACATTGGTGTTTAAAATATATCATGATCTGATTCTTTTTATTTAAAAACATTTTTACATATATTTGATTTTCTTCACTTTACCACTGTCCCACTCAGCCACAAAGAGGTTGTCTCTGGTGTCTACACATAAACCATGTGGACGCTGTAGATCACAGTTATCAATGTAACGGAGAAACTGTCCGTCCTGATCTAGGATGTGGATACAGTGGTTGTTAAAGTCTGCTGTCAGGATCTGACTCTGGCTGTCTGTTGTGATACCGACTGGATTAAATAATTTCTTGGTAGTAAAGGGATGACCAGTGTATCTAAATCGGAGTTTTCCTGCCTGATTAACCACCACTACTGCTTTGGCTTTATAGTCAGCCACACAGATATCCAGGTTCCTGTTCTCACTGATGTATTTAAGGTCACCAGATGAATACAGAGGTTTACCTTCACTATCAAACTGAATGGTTTTTTTCTCTGTAGAGGCAGAGTAACGGACAACTTTTGATTGTTTATGATCATCACTGACCATGGTAGCCAGGAGGTCACCAGAGGAGGTACAACAGACATTGTAAAGTTTCCACCCCTGTAGTCTGATCACTTCCTGTATCTGGTCATTCTTCACCATGTTTACAGTTCTTGTATCACGGTCAGCATAAACTAGATCTCCACTCCTTGTCACTGCTATGTCACCTGGTATGTTCCCAGGCTTGGTTTGGATTGACTTCAGTAGTTTACCCTGGAGGTTGTAGAGTTTCATGATTTTGTCACCTCCACATGTCCAGATTTCTTCATCACTGAGACAGGTAACACTGTATAGTGGGTTATACCCAGTGTCTATGGTGGTGATGAGTTCTGGTTCATCAAGCAGTGGTTTGACTGGAGGACAGGATACAGCCTCTGGTGTCTTCATTGTGTAGCCATGTTCATCTGTTTTAATGGATAATGCTGACAGAGAACCAAACATTTGATGGAGCTGTTCTGTGTTGATCTGATGAGGAGAGAAAATTGGTAAAGAAACATTGAGTTTAGGAGGTAAACTTCTGAATTCAGCATTCGTGGATTTGTATGCAGAGGTTAGGGAGACATCATTAGAGTCCAGTATTTTCTTCAGATCAAGTATGCTTTGTTTTAAATCAGAAGTAATCTGTTTGATTTCATTTTCCTGTTTATTTAGAACAGCCAGGTGTTTAGTTTTCATCTCATCAATTTCAGATTTCTGTTTGTTGACAATGATGTAAATTTCTCTGTGCCAGTCTTCTTGTTTGGTGACAGCTGTTGTCAGTTTCCCATACTTTCCATCAAGACCCGATTTTTCCGCATCTATTTCTGATGCAATCTCTTCAAATCTAGGATGTAAACACTTTTCTAATTCGTGAAGATCATTTTTCATTTCTTCCTTTTTGCCATTAAATATCTTAGTGATGTCCATGAATGTATGCCCTATGTTTGTCTGATACACACAGGGAACACACAGGAATGTCACATTTCTCACAATGGAGTTCACAAGGCTTGCCTTTGTGTATGGAACATTTTGAGAAATTTGGTGTAGATCTCCTTTACTTGAATGGAACCACTTTATGTTCTTTAGATAAATCAGAGAGATGCTCCCCTACACAGGCCTTACAGAGTTTAACATGACATAAGTCACAGTACATTGGAGGAACAGGAGTGTCACACAGGTCACAGCGTAGGACATCTTGGGCACTGTACCGCGGGTCCATTGAAGTTTTAATGTACCAAAGTTCTCTAGAAAGATTGAATTATAAACCTTCCATTATAGCTCATATTTTTGATTTGGTAAATTTTTAAATCAGGGGTTAATTGATATCATAAAAAAGAAATAAATGAAGAAATTAAAAAAAAGCCTTACTTGGTACAGGTATGATGTAAATTCCAACTGTGTAGTCAACTCCTGTGCTGTTAACCCGTTTTAAACTAAAGTCTTTGTGATCTATTTGTACATGGTATCTTTGGTGATCTATAGCTGTTTAAAGTCTGCAGTTGCATTAATTGAACAATGCATTAAAATGACTCAGACACAAAAAAATCAATGCAACTCATTGAAATTTTTAACTTTATAAAAAATTACACAACATTCACAGAGTAATAAAACAATGAGCAGACACTGAATTAATTAAAAAATAGTTTATATTTAGACTGCTTTAAATGTTTGAATTGAAAAAGGTTTACTACTTCGTATCTAAAATATATTACAATGTGATCATCTGATAACATAAATTTGTTTAAAGTTCCACACAAAACTTGTCATTAAACTTTATTTTAAAGCAATATAAGCTGCATGTTTGACATCGGAAAAAAATGTTGCAATTTTTTTTATTAACTATTTCAATGAAAGAAAAATAAAATATTTATAAACTTCTGTTGTTCATATTTGCTATGAAAGAACTTTTTATACGCTTTGATTGAAGCAAAATTGAATTATTGTCGTCCTGTACAATAATGATTTCTTATATAATACTGTATATTCGGTTGTACAGAAATATTTCTTTTGAAACTTTTTAAAACTTTATTTTGGTTTTATTGATCATAAGGGTTTAGATTACATACAGATTAATCATGATAACACATTTTACAAACAAAATCAAATTCTCAAAAATGCAGCTCATATTGCTTTAAGATTAACAGTAAATTGTCTCTTGATTGTAATCATTGTGGTTTTCTGTTTTTCAAATGTATATCCAAGGTTTTTTTTTTAATTTTTTTTATTTTATGACATTCTTTAAAATTCATCAAATTATATACACACTGTTTGGTAATGTTAAAAAAATGTGTCTAGCATTTCTTTGGAGGATTAAAATCTTATTGACCACAACTAATAACAAGATATACTTGTGAGGCACTAATGCACACTTATGATATTGAGGATTGTTGGCAAGAGGTGAAAAAATTATAGTACCCAAAGAAAGGTTTTGTTACAATGTATAAAGTATCATTGTCACAAACCACAACCAAAATGTATGATTCTCTCCCATTCCAGCTGTGGTTGAATAAGAAGAGAATATTTCATACCTCATTAAAATATTGAGCAATGTGAGAAAAAGCATAGTCAGGAAATGAACTTTGACACAATCTTTCAATACCCAGTCACTGTTTACATAATTTTTGTTTACTGACTGATGTCAATTGATGATTTCAATTGTCATTGGCTGAAAATGACATCACAACATAAGGGGCATAAATCTTCAAAATTACAACACTTTTTGTGATCAAGCTGATAGGAGAGAGTTTTAGGAACTGCAAAATGTGGCTTGAGACGATGCAAGGTATTCACGTCTTATTATGCATACTTATGTAATTATTTCTTGCTATAGATGATTATTTACTTATTTTCAGAGTTCCGCTGAAGTCAGGAGAAGCTGCGAGTGCTCGAGATGCCCTCGCTAAATCCATCTACAGTCGACTGTTTGATTATATTGTGGCCAGTGTCAACAAGGCTATTCCATTCTCCTCTACTGTTAGCTACATAGGCCTGTTGGACATTGCTGGGTTTGGTAAGGAAATCTATAAGAAACTGACATGAAAAATGGTTAAAACTTTATTTTAAGAAAATCAGGTACTATCAAATTATTTTGATAAAATATACTGATAAATGATTTCCACTTTGATCTGTATTTAGAATGATTAGATTATGATATGTTTTATGTCAAAATCTGCAAGAAAAATACAAATGATTGAAATAGCAATTAAAAAAAATATATATTAAGTGAATTGAAAAGGGTTCAATTTGAAAAGAAAATTTTTAATTTTTTTGTGTTGACATACTAGTGAATTAGAAATGATGCTGTGTTTTCTAGAGTATTTCCAAGTAAACAGCTTTGAGCAGTTTTGTATCAACTACTGTAATGAGAAACTTCAGCAATTCTTCAATGAGAGGATTCTTAAAGAGGTAAACTTAATAATTCCTCAGTATTTTCTTTTACCAAAATTCTGAGTGTAGACAGCAAATTGTTTATTCTTCTTCTTTTTTTAATGACCTTTGGCTGAATATTTACTTTTAAAACTTCAGCCTTGATGATACATTTCACATAAAGGTAGCGAAAATCTTGTTGCATTTTTTTTTTCAAATTCTTTTTTTCTGTTTCAATAACAGTTATTTGCTGAAAGAATTCATAAGCTAACAAAACTGCCATATGAGACACACATTTTATGCTTATTGTCATACATCATCACCAAAATTCAACAACCAAATTTTTACATAAAGAAGTATAAAAATTTTACACATCATTCTTTTGTATTTATTTCATTCTTTTTCACAATTGAAAACAATGTATTAATCAATAGACTTGCTGAGATGGTCAAGGGGGTCTTGAGCCTCCCTTCCTTCAAATTCCCCTTGGTTTAGACTCAGATATTTAATTTCTTTAGTAAAATGAGCAAAAATGTTGACTTTTGATTCTCTTTAAAATATGCAATCTTTGTTAAATGTATGCAGATTTTAAAAGTATAAATGAAGAAAACTAGAAACTTGCCTTTTTTAAATTAAAAAATTTTTTTTTTTTAATTTTCAAAGGTTGGCTGCATTTTTACTCCCATCTCCCCCATCCCCAGAATAAAATAAAAAGGAAATGTCATTGCAGATTCATGCATGAACACATTGATTCATGCATGAATTCTTGTAAAAATATAAAGATTTTGCAAAGTACAAAAGTACATGTAGCCTTTTGCATGTAAAACATTGCAGCTTTGTTATTGCTTAAGCCACTAGAAGATTTCACCTCTAAGTTAATATCACCCAATTATCAGCTGCATTCACTGAAAGTTTAGATTTGATGTATAAAATTAACATTGTAAAAGAGTGGTCCCTCTTCAAGTTAAGGAGAAGCATTATCACCAGAAATGTATGTCCTTCAAGGTAACAAGATGGCTCTATATTGAATGGGACATAAGAAGAAAAAAATAGTTACAATTAACCAAGAAATGAGAAGCACCATGTTTAATTGAGATCAAAGTGTACATGTATTGAGTGAATGGTCCTATCTTGATGTGTCTAACTGTTCTAAATTTATGTTGTATTGAAAAATGTTTTTCTAGGAACAAGTTCTTTATGAGAAGGAAGGTCTAAATGTCAAGAAAATCACATGGACAGACAACCAGGACTGTATAGGTATAGTTAATAAGTTATAATATGCAGGAATTATATTACAAATATATTAATACTAGTCAGTTAAATGAACTTGTATATGAAACCATCATCATTTGATAGAAAATGAGGAATTGAAAATGTATTTTAGCTAATGAAGATTTTATTAATTTCCTTTGAAAATAAATTCCTTGATTAAAGCCAAAGCCCCATGCACTATATAATGATCTTTTTTAGTGTGGCATAAAAAAATCTCATATTTTGTTTTCTTTTGTTTTAAAAGACTTGATAGAGACAAAGGCCAATGGTATTTTTGATCTGCTTGATGAGGAGAGTAAACTGCCAACCCCCAAACCGGAGCATTTCACAATGGAGGTCCACAACCGCAACAAGTCCCACTTCAGACTCAGTGTAAGTTCATGTAACAAGTCCCACTTCAGACTAAGTGTAAGTTCTAGTCTGTCAACAAATCCCACTTCAGACTTAGTGTAAGTTCTTGTCTGTAAACAAGTCACACTTCAAACTTAGTGTAAGTTCTTGTCTGTAAACAAGTCACACTTCAAACTTAGTGTAAGTTCTAGTCTGTCAACAAGTCCCACTTCAGACTCAGTGTAAGTTCTTGTCTGTAAACAAGTCCAAATTCAGACTCAGTGTAAGTTCATCTCTGTCAACAAGTCACACTTCAGACTCAGTGTAAGTTCATGTCTGTCAACAAGTCCCACTTCAGACTCAGTGTAAGTTCATCTCTGTCAACAAGTCACACTTCAGTCTCAGTGTAAGTTCATGTAGCATTGTGTGTATCTGTCAAGAAATCACACTTCAGACTCTGTGTAAGTTCATGTAGCACTGTTAGTATGTGTCTGTCAACAAGTTTATAATGCAGCAGACTTAGTTTAACTTCATGTAGCATTTTGTATGTCTGTCAAAGTTGATAACATCTGTAGTATGAACAATTTTTAATTAAAGATTAAATAGCAAAAATTTCATATCTCAAACACCTTAATCATGATTATCTCGATACTAGAAATGTGTCAATACTACTCTGTATGCTTATTACTGTAACTCTTATAATCTACAGGTATCTCAAAGTTAAATCTTGGTCCCGTTGAGTTTGAGATAATGAGTATAAACATTTTCCTTTCAGTTGCCCAGGAAGTCCAAGTTAAAGATCCACCGTGATGTCAGAGATGACGAGGGATTCCTGATCCGCCATTTTGCTGGAGCTGTCTGTTATCACACGGTAAGTAGTATGTTTAAATATTAAGATATACTTTGTTTAGAAGGCATAGGGAGCAATGTGATATAAAACTAAAGTAACAACATAGATTTGTATTGGGAAGAGTTGAAATTTATATAGGTGCATAAATGTATGATTTCATTCCATTTATTAAAAAGAAGATTTTTCACACGTTAAATTTAATGTGTGAAATTGTGTGTACTTATTTAACATACAGGTCTTGCATTTTGGATTCATATATTACTTTGTTCTTCACAGAATTTGTTCATAGAGAAAAACAACGATGCCCTTCACGCTTCACTGGAGTTCCTGATACAGACGAGTTCTAACAAGATGCTGAAGACAATGTTTGAGGGAATCCAGGTCTCCTCCGGGAAACTGAACTTCATCAGCGTGGGAAGCAAGTTCAGATCTCAGCTACAATCCCTCATGGAGAAACTCAAGAGTACGGTGAGTGAAGGGTGTAAAGGAGGCAACTCCAAAATCTTATAAAGAGTATACAGTGATTGAATGGTGTAAAGGAAGAAACTATAAAATCTTGTACGTAATATTGCGTTAAAGACAATGACTTTTGTCTGATATTCATGAGAGGTTTTGATTCTTTTGTTAGGGAACAAATTTCATCAGATGTATTAAACCCAATGTAAAGATGGTTGACCATTTATTTGAGGGAGGGCAGATTTTAAGCCAGCTTGAATGCTCAGGTAAGAAATTACAGTTCAACTTTTAGTTATAATTTCCATCTGACCAAATTTAAACTTAATTAGCCACTGTCTGTTTATACATGTAACATGAAGAAATTTTTTGTTATATTTATCTATGTATTACAGGTATGGGATCTGTGTTGGAGCTGATGCAGCAGGGGTTTCCCTCTCGTACCCAGTTTGCTGATCTCTACAATATGTACAAGAAGTACATGCCTGCTGATATAGCTCGCCTGGACCCTAGACTGTTCTGTAAAGTAAGTTTACAATGATATAGCTCGCCTGGACCCTAGACTGTTCTGTAAAGTAAGTATACAACTAGAGGTACTGTGAGCAATGAGCTCACTAAATGATACCCCCCGCTTTCCATATATGGTTATAATGACAAAGACCATGTTTTGCTGTGGCCGGAAAACGCAAAATATATGTCGGATCCTCTTATACTGCTGAATGAAATTTGATAAGACTTTCACAGAATCTTTGTTAAATAATGCCATTGTGCACCTCCTATTTTACTTTTTGATTGGACAATTTTGAGCGAAAAATTGACACTGATATTTTTAGGTCACCTGAGTAAACTCAGGTGACCTATTGCTATCTGTTTTCGTCTATTGTCGTGCAGTGTGCGTCGTGTTGTGTGTGTCGTGTGTTAACATTTAAACATTTTAAGCTTCTTCTCTGCAACCGCTCAACCAATTTCAACCAATTTTGGTATAAAACATCTATGGGTGAAGGAGAACAAAAATTGTGAATTTCATGGTCCCCCCCCCCCCCGGGCCTGAGGGGTGGGGCCAAAACCACTAAAATTAGTGCAATCTTAAAAAATATTCTTTACTCCTGAACATCAATCAGTCAAACTGTTGGCATGATTGTAATGAGCATTGAGTCCTCTACCAAAATTGTGAAATTCATTGCCCTAGGGTCAGGGGGTTCTAGTGCTAGGTTGGGCTATATAGATTATATAGTGAAAATGCATTATTTCTTTGAAAATCTTCTCTGCTCCTGGGTATTAAAAAATCCAACTAAGTACATAGTTATGATGAACAAGAGTGCCACTTCCAAAATTGTGAATTTTATGGCCCCAGGGTCAGGGGTTGTGGTGTTAGGGCGGAGCTCTATTGATTATATAGTGAAAATGCATTTATTCTTTGAAAATCTTCTTCTTTGCTCCTGGGTATTAAATAGACTATCTAAGTACATAGTTATGATGAGCAAGAGTGTCTCTTCCAAAATTGTGAATTTTATGGCCCCAGGGTCAGGGGTTCTGGTGTTAGGGTGGGACTCTATTGATTAATTATAGTGAAAATACATTAAATCTTTGTAACCAAACTAAGTAATTGCTAAGTGTATAGAAAGTTGTTACACGATGCTCAGGTGACTTATAAGGCCCATGGGCCTCTTGTTTCTTTAGTATTGAAGGCTACCCATCTCTTATCCGCAACTCCTCCTATACCACTGGACAAAATTTAATGATACTTTCACAGATTCTTTTTTTACATGATGTAATTGTGCACCTCCTACTTTACTTTTCGATCTGACACTCATTTCGGATCTCCAAGAGCAAAACAGGCACTTTGTCACTTTGTCATTATTATCATATGGGAGGCGGAAGTATCATTTAGTGAGCTCATTGCTCTCAGTCACTCTAGTTTTTCTTTAGTTTGTATATGTCACCCTATTGATACAGATCAGTATATTCTGACAAAATTCCATTGTTTTATTTCAGGCCCTATTTAAAGCTTTAGGATTAAACGAAAATGAATTCAAATTTGGTCTCACGAAAGTCTTTTTCCGTCCTGGAAAATTTGCCGAGTTTGACCAGATTATGAAGAGTGACCCAGAAAATCTGGCCATGTTAGTGAAGAAGGTCAAACGGTGGCTGCTGTGTTCTCGCTGGAAGAAAGCTCAGTGGGGTGCACTCTCAAGCATCAAATGTAAGTCAGAACTCTATCATGAGAAACAGTAATTTATACTCTGATTAAATCAGTGGTCATGTTATTATTATACACCACAACAAATTATCATTTTCTCAGTGATTATATTTTCAAGGAAAGGGGGAAATGGAACTTTTCTTACAAAGCATGTTATACTATGTGACATAGGAAGGCTTATTGTGGCTGCGTATGTTATTTACATTGGTTAAGGGGGTGTGGTTTTGATCTTTCAGTGAAGAACAAGATTCTGTGGAGAAGAACTCAGATCATCACGTTACAGAAGTCAGTCAGAATGTGGAGGGATGTCAGGAGATTCAGACCCAAGTAAGTTATGGTGCTGGAAAAGAGGTTAAAATTGCACTTGTCTGATCAATCATTCGAGAGGAAACATTGAGATTGTCTACCAAATTGTTATTTACATTGGATATTACAAGTATATTTGACAATTACCTCACAATTACATGTGTATGAGCTCTCACAGAAGAGATATATTTATTGATATACAGATATAGTATTTTACTGATGATGCGTTGTTTGACAGGTATGAGGTGAATGCTTAATTAAGTGAGACAATCTCAGGCTAAGCTCTCACAAATGTACAAGTAGATATATTTATTGTCAAATATTTATACTAGATTCAGTATTGACCATTGTTTTCATTTTGACAGGTATGAGATGATAGTACAGGTTAGACAGTCCCAGGCTCAGTTGTCACAGATGGAGGAGATTATCAGTCAACTGAAGAAGGAAAAAGAGAAGGCAACCAAACAAGCCAAGGAAATCGAAAAGGCCTTCCTGGACTTTGTCCATAAAATCAGGGTGAGTGTCAACAGCAAGACAGATTTTTAATGAATGGCCCTCTAAGAGCTTTGCTTACGTGGATAATCATAAAATGAAACAGGGTCACATCAGGATCAAATCGACTGATACACAGATCATTTTAAATTATTTGACAATATAGAGTTGATGTGTGTAATGTTTGTGATTTCAGACAACCAACATCACCCCAGAAGAGATGCAGAGGACAATGAACCACCTTCTGAGTCAGATGGACCAGACGTTCCAAGATCTGAGGAAGAAACTGGAGGACGAGAAGATCAAGGCCGAACAGGAGAGACTCAGGAAAATACAGGTAACTCTTTGTACAATTCTCATTTAACCTTGGACTTTCAGTAAGGCATGACATTCTCTGTGCTACATAATAAGCATCTGTCAAATTGTAAATAGATTATCATTAGTTAAGAAATCAATAACATCAGGAACTATAAATTGTTGTTGACAATGATGAATTGACTTAAGCCCAACTTCTTTGTTGTACGAGATGTTGTTATTGTATAATTGCTACATTCATTGACATTTGCCTGAATTTCTATTCCATATGTATTTCAACAGTTAATGAAAGGTGTGTAAATTTTAGAAGATATTTATGTTAAGTTGAGAATGCCATGCCTTACTGAAAGTTCAAGGTTAACTGAGAATTGTTCTAACATCATACTGTAGTTATTTATGTATGGGCATTGATTTGTATCAAAATATCAAACTCAACTGTAAATGGGGTGATATTGTATCATTGCAATTTGACATTGTTTTTCCTTACTTTGTAGGAGGAAATGGAGAGAGAGAAGAAACGAAAGGAAGAAGAAGAAAGAAGGAAGAAACAGGAGGAAGAAGAGAGAAAGCTGTAGGTGTCCTATGATACTTTAAGTTGATGTAAAATTACTCACTTTTATGGATGCTTCAATTTCTTGTTTTTGATGTATGAAGACCTATAATTTCATGTTCATCAGGAATTGTAAAATATATGCATAACTACTCAACAGTTTTTCTATGAAATTAAATATCCATAAACCCATATTTTTTCCTCAAGCTACAAAAAATTGACCCAATGAATATATTTTATTTTACTGTAAATGCCAATGCTGATTTTGAAAGTTTTAGTATGATATTAAGAAGTTGCAATTTTTCTAATTATTCTACTCTAAAAGAATAATTTTTACCAATGTGCTCGGGTAGAACAAATTTCTACAATCTGATGTTTAACATCTCCGTCTTTGAAATTACAGTAAAGCAGAAATGGAGGCTAAACGTAAGAAGGAGGAAGACGAGAGAAAGAAGAGAGAGGAAGAAGAAAAGAAACAGAAGGTAGTCAATATTAAATGTTCATTTACATGTATCATAGTTTGTCACTGTAAGTGAACTGTCTCATGACATGCCGATATCAGTTATCCTAACTTAATGATAATATATCTGTTATAGTTTGCAATTCTTGACCATCTACTTCATAACATGCATATATTAGTTTCTTAAGGTAGAAAATAGTCTGGTTGACACTATATAAATGGTGCCTGTTTTTGAGGGTAACATTTGAAATTGACACCCCGAGGAAAACCATTGTCAACCGACGCGTCAGCGGAGGTTGACAATGGTTTTCCGAGGGGTGGCAATTTAAACTGTTACCCTCCAAAACAGGCACCATTTATTTTATTATACTGAATGTCTTCTAAAATTATGTCAGCAAAAAAAAAAATCGTCGATTGTCTTTATGTTCACGTTTAGAAAGCTGTCAAACTCCTCGCTTCTTCTAAAAAGATTTACTGACCTTTTTACTGACATTACCGTTGTGTTACCAATTGTCACATGCGTTGCTAAGGCTGAGGGTAATAGAACAGATTGTTAACTGTGTCTAAACCAATCAGATTTTAGTTTTTAACATGAAAGTATAATAATATAATTTGTTTCTTGAATATTTTAAACATACTAGGTTAAAAGTAATTAACAAATAATGTTTTATTTTCGTTTTTTTTAATCAGTAAGACCATCAAAATGCATAGCTGACTTTAATTGACTTGCTTTATTAGATATTAATATAATTCATTTATACATGACAAAATTTAATTCCAACTGGTTATAAAATTCATCAAATTAGCTTATAAAAAAATTAATTTCATAGGTAAGATTAATTTCTCCCGTTTTAAAATGACCATTCCCCAGCTAGAGGGTGACTCATGATCTGGATCAAAGATCATGAAAAATTTACAAAGTGAGACATACATGTATGGGGATTAATAGCCCTGAAGATTCATGGGCTTCATTTAATCAATGCCCGTAATACTTCTACTATGAATAAACTGCTGAGCTTGAAAGCAAGTCCTGCAAATTGAATTTTATCACTTTACTGTATTGCTTTTGACCTAGAGCTTTTGAAAAGAAGTGAAACCCTTACTGATGATTAACTGATGATTTTTAATCATTCTATATAAAAGGCACTTAATTCATATTGCAATATAACATCAAATATTTATGTTATTAATTTTATTTTCTTAACAGTGTCAAAGGCCTAATATTACAAAACAACTTTTTGTTGAGACTTGATGACAAAACCTGTTTAATGGAAGACCGTAACACAGAAACTTGAGAAAAAATATTAATCTTCAACGTTTTTTCCAGCAAAATTGCCATTTTTTTTTCTAGACACATAAGATGAAAAATTGCCCTGTTATGAAACAGGTTTCTGTTTTACAAAATTATGAGTCATTATAAAGGGATTAATTTTAGAAAAAAATGTGCCTTTTACAAATAAATTAATTAACTATTCAACCAAGACAAAATATCAATGAATTTTTAGAAAATAGTCTTAAATCTGCTCAGTGGAATTTGTTAGCCTATGATATTAAATGTCATAAAACTTACCCGTACTTTAACTTGTAATTAAGAGCTCAAACAACTCTTTCTGCACTACGATCATTACATGCTCAAAAATATTTATTTCATGGGTCAAATCTTAGCCATTACATCCCCACAAAAGATAGCTTTGCTAAAATAGCAGGCATTGATCTTTCATATGTTAAAAATAGTAACTGAAGAAGTTAAGTCCAACTTATAAAATATCAAAATTTTAGTTGTTCATGAACATTAATCCTCGGACATAAATTAAAATTATATCACAGTACATGTATTCCCAAACATTTTTCCCTCAATTAAGTGCAGCCTTACCCAATTTCCTAAGGGGCCATGATTTAAAATTCTACATTTTAAAGATACATTTACATACTTTTGGCCCTTTCTAACCCAGAAAATATCTTGAGAAAATTTAAGATCTATAAATGCTTCACCATGGTTTCCATATATTTCCCCTTGTAAAAGGGCATGGCCCTCTGCCATCTGAATAGACTTGAGATCCCATTTTCAAATGATACTTTTGGCAAGTAAAATCAGCCTCCTGGTTTTGGCGAAAACTTACGTCTGGCGTCTGAGGATCAGAACGAGGTGGAAGATGTGGTGGTACCGCCTCTACAGAGGTAAGCTTCATAGTTAATAATAAAAGGAGAAACGTGACAGAGAGCTGGCTCTACGTCTGGCGTCTGAGGATCAGAACGAGGTGGAAGATGTGGTGGTACCACCACTACAGAGGTAAGCTTACAGAGAGAAAATTAGTGTTGTAGTACCTCCTCTACAGAGGTAAGCTTGAAGAGCTCTCAGAAACAGCAAGCTTGAAAATGATTTTTAGACTAATTTTAACTCCACTATAGAAGTAATCTTGACAAGGAGAAAGTGATCTCAAAAACAGTGAAATCAGAGACAAGGTGCTAGAAGGAGGTTGAAGATATGGTGGTACCTCTTCTATAGACTCTGAGGTAAGCTTAGGGAGTATAAGCTCACAGATATAGTGTGTTCAAAGATAGATAGTATTCTAATAATTTTTTCACCACATACATGTAAGTAAACTCAGAAAGAAAGTGAGTGTTGTAGATCTTCCTCTACAGAGAGGTAATATCAGGGGTTAAGTTCACAGAAATAGTGAGTACAGAGAAAGACAACAGGCTAATAGGACCTCAATTAAGGCTCAAAAACATATAAAGTTTGAACTTGTAATCAAATATAATCTTACAGTGCACAAAGACAATGACAGGCAGATCACAGATTGTAATATTGCACACAATAGTAACAGCAGCTTGTAGACAGACAGATATAATATTCTTCTAATGGTTCTAAATTTGTGTATAGAAATTTTAAAACCTTGTCTTTCAGAGTGAATTATTTTGAAGACTTTGAATGTATTATAATGTTAGTATACTTGTAATGTATGATGTCAAATTCTCACACACAGCACTGATGATGGTAGAAAGTAAGATCTTTTTGAATCTTGTTCAGAATTTTAAATGTCTGTAATTGATATAATCAGATAAAAAAAAAATTAATTACTGTAAAAATTAAAGCTGAGTCTACAATCAATTGATTTCCTATTATATTAAATAATATTTCATTTATGTGTTGCCAAAAATATAACTGAGCACTCAATCTCTTTTCCTTTTAGCCCAATGCTAGACAAGTCATGCTCTTTATATTTATTGCAGCTATGAATACCAGACAGAAAATTTTAAACACTACAATAAATTCATTAAACAATCATGCATAAAAAATTAACTTAATATATTTTACTTTATTCTTGTTATAAAAATTGAAATTTAGCAATAAAATGTAAATGTAGACAATGGCTTTTTTTTTATTGCAAGCCTTTCCACTGGATCATTGTATATCAATATAACCTGCTTTGTCTGCACTCAGATCTGACCATTTCCAGCATCTAGCTTCACTGTGTGTTGCAAACAAACAAAACAATTTGGTATAAGAGTTGACTTTTCCATTTATAGATCCGAGGAAGTGCGGGCGTCACGAGCAGCTGCTCTTCAGAAGAAATACGATCTGTCCAAATGGAAGTACGCCGAGCTCAGAGATGCCATCAACACCTCATGTGGTCAGTCACTAGCTATTTTATTACATAACTAATTCATATGGTCATACCTACTTCCTTGATTTAAATAAAAGGAATTGCTCAATCAGGAGTAAAAAGAAAAAAACATTGTTTGAAATGTATTTTATGGGTATGTTTATTTGGGACAAGTTTTGTGGCATGAGACTTTAAACTACTTCTGTCTTTATTGCAGACATTGAGTTGTTAGATGCTTGTAGAGAAGAGTTCCACAGGCGTCTGAAAGTGTATCACTCCTGGAAACAAAAGAACAAAAAGAAGACGGGAGCTAAGGAGGACGAAAGGGCCCCAGAAAGTGTTCTCTCCAACGGTGAGTGAAAAGTAAAATAAAATATTCAATTAGATTTGTAATTTTATTTTTTATGTTTGCAAAATGATCAATACATTCTTTTCAAGTTTAAATTTGATAGTAATTTTGAAGTAATGAAGAAATGTTCTCAGTGTACTATCCTCCCTCCCCAATCCCCCCACACAAAAACAAGTTCATAATACTTTCCTTGATTCAACAGCTGATGAGCCACAGGTGGTGCCACAACAAAGTAAACCAGCTGTGGAGAACCAGCAGAGATTTTTCCGTATTCCGTTCGCGCGTCCAGCCGATGAATTCCGTGATGACCCCACCCACAAGAAACATGGTCAGTGGTATGCCCACTTTGATGGTCAGTACATTGCTCGCCAGATGGAGCTTTACCCAGACAAACAGCCGCTCCTGCTTGTCGCCGGTGAGTTCGTTGTAAAATTCTGCAACAATTTTTTGTTAAGAATAAAAAAGCTTGTATTTGCTTTCTAAATTAATGATCTGACCTACATGTATATCCTGATATGCTATATGTTGAATATTTTGTTGGACAACAGTGTTGTTCTTCAAACAAGGCATTTCTATTTGTTTAATCCACAATAATGGAAGACTTTTAACCTAGACACAAATTTAGCAATATATCTATAAACTCTCAATTGAATCCTCACTAAAAATTCTTTTACGGTATTTAAACTATAATTTCAGGAGTTCATGACCTACAGATGTGTGAGCTGAGTTTAGATGAGACCGGACTCACTCGTAAGAAGGGAGCAGAAATCCTCGGCAAGGACTTCGAGTCCGAGTGGAACAAAAATGGCGGACGGGAAATTCTGACCAAGAATGCTAACAAAGTCTCGTCTGCGTTTCTTAAAAAACGGCTAGGTGTTGTAAGACGGTGAACGATAGGCTTATAATTACAACTGGGGACCAATAGTTTTAGCTAGAATAGATGTTTATTTATTGAGTGGAAGTTAATCTACACAACAAAGAAATGTTTTCTTTTAAAGCTATTTTTATACAAGAGTATTTAGTAGGGCGGTGAAATGAAAACCTACACAGGGTTATTTTCCCTCATATTTTGTAGTCAGTCTAATTTTTGTGTGTTGACATTTTTCTTACAAAATTTTGTCTTGTCAAGTTGTTTGCTTGTATGTTGAGTATTTGTATGCATTTAACAATTGTTTAAATGAGTTATATGTAAGCACCATTAAATTACTTACTTGCTGAGTATTTTTCATAAAGTTATCATAATGGTATAGTTTGTATGTATATCGTGAGAAAGAATACAAAGTATAGAATTCTACAAATACAACTGAAAAGTTTTATATCTTCTAACATATGCAGTAGAGAAAAGTATGAAATGTTTATAATATGTATACACATGTACATGATTTTGTGCACTTTAAATTACAACACCTGAAATGGTGAAGGCAAAGTTGAGACTAAGATTTGTAATATTTCAATTGTTTGTGAAATGTACATGTGGTTGGATTCTTTTGGATTGTTTGTAGTAGGTAATAGATCTAATAAATTCTTTAAAAAACACGAACATGAAAAACATTTCACAAATGTACCCTTGAGTATCAACTAATTTTATATACAAAACTGTATTGAACCACTCAAGTATACAGAAATAACAGAAATCTGAAACCAGAGAAACAACACACTGAACTTAAATATACAGATGAACTGAAAGAAAAAAAAATTAGTGATAATATTGTGATAGATTACCTGACAACTTATGTAATGTTGAATAACAGCTGGTCTGAAGTTGTGATCTTTTTTAGGTTTTTGCACAATCCTGTTTGCATTTTTTTTATTTATGCAGGCTAGGTGGATTTGAATATATTTTGCTTTATTTTCTTGAACAGCTTTTATTTGGTAAATGCTATTTTGAAAACAGGTTATTTTTTTCATTACAGAATTAATAGATCATGTATACAGATAATGATAGATGCATGTACATGCATATGGAGCCATCTGATAGGTTTAAAACTTTCTTTTATTAAAATAAGGCCACTTTGCCATTATAAAATGTTTATGTTATTGCAGTCATCAAAATCTTAATTTTGAAAAAAAGATTCTCCAAATGATATATACACGAAGGAAGATAACTTTATTATAAACATTATTGTTAAACTAGAGCCGAGCTCGTTGCAAAGCAACGAATAGGTCTTCCGTTGGAGCTACGGATAAGAAGACGTAACCTTGAGTCTAGGTCAAGCCACATTCTAAAGTTCTACAAGTGAAAATTTAAACCTTTTAAGAGAAGCAACTTGCAATGTTTAGCTAGGAAAAAGACTGTAAAGGAATATATGTGACCTTGAACTTTCCAAGTGACCTTGAACTCTCCAAATGACCTTGATCTAAGCAATGACTAGCTCTCGTTATAAAAATATTATCCATGTGTTACCGTCTGGAAAATTTCAAACATTTTATTTAGATATTCTTTCTGTCCATGCATCCAACCAAAAACATCTTATCCTTGGGGACTTTGAACTCGAGTCAAGGTCACGTCCCACCCTGCATTATATCAGCAATGTTTCACTAATAGAAAAATGGTAGCGAATTTACAGTTTCACTGTCACTAATCTTGACTCGTCCAAATGACTGGATATGTTCAGCCATGAGTTTTTTTCTGACTATAATCGAGGCAAAATGATTCATTGGGTTCAACACAATGTCGAGACTATAGCTCTACTTGTTTGTACTTATAACAAAGGAAGAGAAAACTAGCCATTGCCATCAGACCAAAACTGTAGAAGGAGTAGCGTTTTAAAGGAATTTCACATAAATTTCTATTTTGTGTAATCATGACAACACCGTTCATCGAAATCAAAAACGATGCAGTTAATTATGTATCACATTGAAGTCTACTTGTGTGTCCAGTTATATTGAAATCAAACTAAAACTGTAGGAGGAATAACATTTTTAAGGAATTATATACAGAAATTTCTATTTTTAGTAACCATGGCAACACCGTTCATCGAAATCAAAAACGGATGCACGATATTTTGTATCTTAGTGAAGGCTACTTATGTGCCAAGCAATATTGAATTCAGACAAAAACTGTTGAAGACGTCGCATTTTAAAGCATTCAAAAACCGATGCACTATACTATGTATCTTAGAGATGTGTACTTGTGTGCCAAGTTATATTGAAATCAGACCAAAACGGTATGAAGAGTAGTATTTTGAAAAATAGACAGACAGACAGCTAGACAGACGAACAGACGAACGGACGGCAGACACTTTACTATCCCATCCCACAGACAGGTGGGACAGATATTTATCTATCGAAAATAACCAAATTAAATAAAGACATCATTTTTAAAGCATTAAATCGTAGCAAAAAAGAAAATATCAATGGATGCGACACTTTTCAGACAAGGGAAGAGATATGAACCTCTCATAAATACGGTACACATGTATCAGATCATTGCACGTCGGTAATCTAAAATGACACATATTATTTTTTTTCTTTGTATAACTTAACCCCCCCCCCCAAATTTCTTTAAAAATGTTTGTACAATCAAGAAAATTGGTTACTTTTCATAAAGACTACGACGTTTCTTTCATTTTCAAGAACCGTATAATATCGAGTGCAGCGAGCTCAATAGAATAACGTGTAAGAAAAGAAGTTCGGAATTGTACACACGTCAAGCAAATTTTGTTGTGCAACATTCCCAGAGCTCCTTTACTACCCAATGTCCTTTGCGCGAATAAATAAACAAATAATAACACAAGTAACAGCTTTTTAAAAAGCTTGGCTGACTATGTCATCAATATCTATAGAATCTATGAGCATGATAAACTATAAACGTTTACATTTGGGGGGGGGGGGTTAAATTATTTCACTGGAGTAAATTATGGAGATGTTGCACAAAACATAAACCATATACAGGTAAATATCAGTATCTCGAACATGGGATATCTCGAATACCCCGCTTATGTCGAAGTCGATCGCCGGTCCCGGCCGTTTTCTCTCTATATATGATTTTAAAAACACCTGATATCTCGAACACGGTAGTCTCGAATACCCCGCTTATGTCGAAGTATATTCAAAGTCCCAAGCCCTTTTTTACCTGGCTTATCTCGAAGTGCAGTGAATTTTTCGGTCTACTGAACACACCTGGCGTCGAGACTTCACACACTCTCACCAGTGGCAATTAATTAACACCTTCAAACTTGGGGAATTTTTATCAATCCCAAGCTCATGTTGATGTCGGGTATCTGTGACAGGTTAATTTGTTTGACAGCTTGGGTGTTTGGTTTAGTCTTCGACCGATAAAACAAACCACTTCACAGCAACTCAGAAATTAAATTACCGATATTGCATTTAATATTATGCTTTGTATAATTAAATTCCTAAATTCATAAAACAAAAATATATTTCACAATAAACTTAAACAGTTAAGTTGCAGTGCATAATGCACAGTGATTGATTACATTCATGTTTATCTGCGTATGAATAGATAACCTTGACCGCCATTTGCTTTGTTAGTTTCGTAAACTTTGTGTTCCTTAGTAGTACTTCGTAATGTTATACATGTAAGCTATAAATATCAAGTACACAGTTTGAATACTGATTATTTTTTTAAAAACATTTTGCACTAAATTTCATCAAATTATGTTTTTAAAAAATTCGTCTTTTTCTTTTCTTACGGAGAAGGTTCTTCAACTATAACGCTAATGATACATCCCGTTTGACCACGTAAGCATGGCCTGGAAAAATGTAAATTCGCTGAATATGCAATAAGGCATGCATATTAAATTGTTTTACAATTATACACGATAAAGAAAACAACAGCATTGTTTTTCTTAATATTTATTGCGAATATGCCTGAGACTTTACCATAAAGACTGCATGTTTTGTAATACAGGATAGTGTTACGCATGAAGATGTACGAAAAAACGGGACATCGTTGATTCAACTTTGGAAGATAACTTCGGATATCTCGAACCCCCGGATATCTCGAAGTCGTGTCCAGGTCCCCTCAACTTCGAGATATTGATATTTCACTGTATAATACTGTTTGTATCTCAAATAAAAAATGAAATCATGATCATGTCCCGCTGTAGATTCGAACCCGGGACGAAAAGATGAACACCTCTGTCCGCAAGTCTAAAATGGTTTTAGAGGATGACGTAAATAAGGAAAAACATTTGATTAATGCTTGAAAGCATGGCTACATATAAAGGTGGCAGCTGAAAATATGATAACTACAAGAAATTGGGGATCTAACAATTATGACTGACGTGTAGAATATGATTGATAGTTTCTTGGGTATGCCAAAGTATCAAAGATTGTTGGAAACGTGGGGAAAATAATTAAAGCTTTAAATGACCCAACAAACTTGACGGCGATATATGAATGCCATGGTGCGGATTCAGGAAGTTTTTCCCAGAGATGAGGGGTCAACATCAAATGTTTTATTACTTTAAATGATGTAACTTCTAACTCACTTCACAATGTCACCGAATTGTTTGTTTGTTTTTTTCCAAAGCTCGACCAGGATTCTGACAAAAAAGAACAGACTTTACAAAATTCATGCAGTTTTCATTTTCATTCAATAGAATAGTCCAGAAAAAGGGTGCAAAAACCTACACGTGACATTTTGGCGCGAAATAATAGCGTCACCCCTTACCTAGAAGACAAATGGACTAATCCAGTAGTATAAAGGTCAAACGGACATATATCCGTATAAGAACTCGCATGAAATTAATATATGCTAGCAAAAGGCTAGAGAAAATAAATACTTCAATGTATTGTATTAGCAATATGTTTATTTTTCTGCTAACAGAATAGATAACTGTTGTTGCTGAAATGCATGTAACAAATCCGATGATAATCAGCATGCACAAAATTTTGCTGGCTAACTGTGACCTCTTCGAACCCTATTGATCCTTAGCGTGACGTCAGGCAATAAAAGGCTTTCAGTTTGAAGAAATATTTCAAAAACTTTTCCGCAATAAATATACAGTTATTACTAGCTTACTCTAAAGTTTTCTATCGTACATATGTACTAGCGTACTCTGTTTAGTAGGATCAGTTTTTTCAGTGGGTGGCTCAGTACAACTCTCCTGTCTGTTATTTTTTTTCTGCAGCTATACTGTGTATGAAGTTTGATTATTTTTAAAAATATCTTGGTTAGTTTGTTTGAAACTGAGCTTTGAACTTAGCTAAAGGCAAAGTGTGACGGAAGGAGATAAGGCAGGATGGAAGACGTCCGACATGACAAACATTATATCCCAAGCCATATTCATGGCGGGGCATAGAATGATTATTGGTTTACATAAAAAAAAATAGGTTGTGACTTTCTTTCGGAATTCAACACCAGCCTTAATCTACATGTATATACGCATGTACAAAAACAAATCAACCAACTAACATTCTCGGCTCAGAAGGAAGACATTATATATTCATTTTAAACATGTTAAAGGGGGGGGGACTTATAGTGATGAGAGGAAATTTAACCACGTGTCGGTCCGTGAAACATGAAATATTATTTTTGGAATGTTTGTATACAACAGCGTGGCTTTCTTTGAACTAAATTAGAATTTATTGAAATATTTAAAAATGATTCTTTCAGGGACGCCGTGATATATTTGGTAGTCTCTGTAATAACTGTTCGGATATAGCACAGGCCTTTAGATCGCTTAGAAAAAAAATTGAGGTGTTGGAAAAAAATACACACAATTTTTTTTCTAAGCGATCTAAAGGCCTGTGGGATATAGTGTCTTTTGAAGGTACAACACCTTTCTTTTAATATTACCAAAGGATTTGCTGATCCTTTTTTTTCGTATAGTCGAAATGCATGGGAGAAGGAAAAAAAACGTATGTGGATTAATCAAATACAAATTGATGCGTTGTGTTTTTAATCTAAATAGACACGTTTTTTTCTTCTCGTTTTCCTTTTTTGTAAAATGCCGTTAGCTTTGTTTAAAAACTTTTTCCTACGCGTTACCAATGTGAGAAGAGAAAAAAAGACGTCCTCAAACAATTTATTTCTAATGATGAAAACACCGAATGACGATGAGGATAATTAAGGTGAAATTATTTACTGAGACCCTAGTATCTACATTTCATGTCACCAACATTAACAATGACTGACCGGGAGGACGTTTGGTAAAGAATTAAAATTGATGTTTTATCGTCGAGATACTGGTTAATGATAAATAGCATTAACGAATTTTCAATTTTTTTAAAAATCGTATTCTTAAACTCTGGATGTATATATTTTGGCCGTTATTCTAGGCAAAAGTGCATCCATGTGTATTTATACTGACATCGACTGAACATGTACAAGCATGTCAAATTAATCGTGCAATGTTGAGATATTCTGTTTATTCAACGAAAAAGTATATTATTTTTGTACAATAACATTTTAAAGTTTAGTAGCAAATAACTGCATACTCAAAAGTGCTTAATTTAACGTTGGATGTTTTCCCGTGAATTAGAAACGTCACCTCCACTTACAACTACCATGCATGCGTACATGTAAGTTTAATATTCATAAAACAATATCCACCTCGATAAAAACAGGGGGGGGTTGCAAACCAAGCTAGTGTTTATTCGGCTATCAAAATACATAAAACTTACAATGAATAAATGTACAAGCGATTACGATTGATTTAAACAAGCTGAAATAGAGTGAAATGAAATGATATGAAATTAACGACATATTTTAAACCCAATTTTCCATTTGTAACTATCGGAGTACACAATGGATTTTCAAATATGCCCTCTGTTCTCTGCAACCACGTGCTTGTAAACGAGGACCGGGCAACACAACTTTAGAGACAAAGTTGGATATAACCTGTTTGCTATACCGGTATTACAAATACGTGAACAATAGTATATTATAAATTACTTTTTATGTTCAATGTTTATTTAATCTTTAAAAAAATGATACCCCGGTAAATGGAGAAACAAAAGAGTGATCATGGTAAAAATAAAACGTACATATACAATATTACCTATCACTTTCCATCACTAATTATAATTATTTGCCGAAGCCCCTTCTCAATTACAATTGAAATAAAATACATTAACACAGAATAGAGATTTTTTTTATTTTGCGAGAACAGGCCAAAGAAAGCGAACACAGTTCAAAATGATTTTATGCACCAGTGTTTGGAATTACGATTTAATATGAAAGATGGGTAAAATAATCTTATTGAATCGCGATGTAATTAAAAACACAGTTTTCTATTAATTGTTAGGTCTTTCTACACAATGGTCTAATACAATCACAAACACTTGCTTTGTTTATGTCCACAGGTGCCTGGTACACTCGTGACCTAGATCGATAGCGTGGGATTTGCGGCTTTGATTACATAACTGTAAAACATCTCGCTGAACAATGGGATCGTAATATGTATACAACTAATGATCGTGAATTATTCAATGTATAAAGTTTAAGATTAATTATATAGTTTGTTACAATGATAAACATAGAAAGGTAGATTTTATATCTTCCGCTTTTAAAGATGTGTTCACTATAAAACTAATTAAATTTTATAAAGAAAAATAGAAAAAGTAGTTGTAATACATGATTTAATAGTTAATCATAAAACACGTTTAAAACCTTATTTTGAAGAAAATCAACATAAAATACCGTAGGGTATATTATTTACAGCAAGTTGTACACATGATGAGGTCAGATTTACTTGCCGAATGAAAAGGCTACATGTTTACCTGACCTGCTTTCGACTGCATATTATGCAATAACCCCCGTATATTCGAACAGATAAACATTCCTATCAGATCAAAAGGGTGTTAAAGAACAATTTTGCTCGATATATCTAGATCGAAATATTTACCGTTTTTGAGTTATAAAGCAAAAACTTTCAAGCTCCAGAGATCCCTTATTTTAGGGGCCAGCCCCTTTTCTATAGTATTAAATGAAAGCCCTTGCAATTATGCACAACTTTTGTTCAACATGTCTTAACAAAATATTTTTAGTTTTCAAGATAAAAAGGAAAACATGTGTAAATTTTCGCTCTTTTAGGCGTTCTATTTTTTGACCCCTGTATTGCGCCATTTTGAATAGAGAAATCGAAAAACAAAAACCGATGTGCACAACTTCAATCCTTCTGTTATCTAAAACCAGTAAAATTTCTGCTCCAACTCTAGTGGTCTCTGAGCCTTTGTCTGGAAATGAAAGCCTATAATTTTTCGTTTAAAGGGAAATAACTCAAAACCGGAAGTGACTTTTTGAAATTATTGACAACATTCTGATAGAGTTTATTACCGTCTATAATGTCTGAAAATTTGAACAAAATCCATTAAAAAATGAGCGAGATACGAGGCCTCAAAGTTGGCGTCTAGGAAGAAAAAAAAAAAAAGAATAATAAGAATAATCTTAATCTTCACAATCAGTAGAAGGTCTTCCGTTGGAAACGGAAGACCTTAATTAAAAATTAGATATCGCTGGTGCTGAAAAAATGTCTGATAAACATTTCAGATAAAACAAAATTTCAGAAAATATGTTTAACAGATATTGTTATAGAATATACAACATCTAGATTAAGACATGTTTCACTGTAAATTAAAATCTCCTAGAAAAAGTATTTACACAATGTATTACACAATGTGAACATTTATAAGTGACATTTGTTTCCTATGACCAGCTTGGCCTGGTTATGATGTTGTGAGTGATTGTAATACAAGCACAGTTCTGGTGCTTCTCATTCATCAAAGGTTACTGTGATGGATTCGCCTGAATTTATATGTTGTCTATTTTAATGTAAAAGAAACTTGGGCCAATAAATGTGTGCATCTAAAAAATCAAATTTGTTGTATACTTCTTCTAAGATTAATCTCTCTTTACACTAAATATAGTGGTGCAAGATCCTGGAGGCAACATTATCGAGATTCTGACGATGTCTTAATCTTCCTAAAAGGAAACCGGGATAAGAAGAAAAATGTACATTTCAAGGTTTAACTGTCTATGTTGATGCATCGGTTTGTTGCTTACCTTTTATTTTTTTATGCCACTGAGTGGCGCAGTGGTTAGAGCATTTGCTACAGATTCGCAAAGTAAGGAGTTAAACCTCACTTCGCAGGTTCAAATTCCAAAGCGAGACAGAGTTTACAAGTTTATTTGCATTAATGTGGAGATCGGCATTTTAGATGAAAAATAAACCTCACTTCTCAATGGCCTAATACTGTCTGAGAAAGGATAAAAATTTGCAGTCCTCTGAAACGTCAATTGGTGGCATCTCAATACGAGTGCAACGTTTTCGAATGAACATTGAGCACAAACAAGAAACAAACATATATTCTTTAATGCTCTTCATGAACTTGGAAGGTCGGGTATTTATCTCCCATTACCTTCTTTTCTGGAGAAATCACTAGTTATAAGTCAGAGTCACAAGAAATGGAATTACCATACCCTCGACCTACTTCACATGGTTTGGTACATCTTTTAAAGTGTACTTTACACTTAAAGCACCAAGCTAAAGCATTCTGAGATTTGTTTTAATCTAAAACCTTTACTAGTATATGTGATTTGTCCATATTTGTAATGTTATTGAAGTACTATTAAACGATATTTTCCAAGTCTATTTAATTTTTAAATTCTAAGTAGAAAATATTCGAAGAATTATTCTCTTTTCTAAACCTGTGACACGATATTAAATCTCGTCCAAAGAAACAAATTATTTATTTCACCGGCCCTTAAGCTCAAATTGTACGTTACGTTAAATATAGGGATGTCAAAATTATCAATAATTGATATTCGATTATAGAAATACATTTTGCTTTATAAAATGTATATTTTCACTCTCCTGTTAACCAGTATAGGTTTTATGTTATGGAAGGGAATTACCGCCAAAAGTCTATGTATCTTGCTTTTATTCTTATTCTGCCTACTTCTTTATGTTTTGTTATTATTGTAATTATATGTCACTTTATTGTTTTCATATTCGTCTTTATTACATTTCACTTTGACTTTTATCCCTCTTCATTTTGCCCTTACTTCTATGTTGCTTTATTCTAGACTTGTAAATTCATTTTACTTTCTTTTAAATTGATATAGTTTCTTAAATGATTATAACTATTACGAACGTTAACTCAATCACGCAAACAATGAAGCATATTCAATGAAGACGAATACAAGTTGTCCGAATTTAGTGCCGCATTATAACGCTAGGTGGCAGGGGTGTTCGCTAAGAGGGTTGGTAAAATTAGGTAAGCAAACCAGTGCCGGGGTTATTCGAGTTTTTTTCAATTTTCTGCCTTAATACTTTATTAATCAAACTTAAATTTTTAAAAGACTGATGTTTGTTATAAGTCCAGGTATGTACCCGATACATGCCATTCCCTCGGAAGTCTCGCTAGATGGTAAGATTTCCCCTGGAAGACTGACT
>PRKT01000623.1:0-13500 GCA_003671525.1 Saccostrea glomerata | reverse complement strand
CCCCCACCCCCCCAACTTTCAATTAACTTCCGACGCCAATGAAATCCTATTTCGGTGGCGGGATGGGTTTTGAGTTAGATTCAAATTTTCTTCCTACTCTACGTACTACATTTACTTATTTGACCCTTACTCTTACAAAAAGTGGGTCGGCCTTTAAATGAACATATTCAGTATAGTATAAAGTTATGTCTGAAAAAAAGAAGCCGCTATTCCTGTGTGCCCAGAGACAATAAATATGGAGTTTCCATCATTGGATCGGGAGATCGGATCCGGCCTTCAGAAGTTCGATAAATAAAGTATTAAGGCGGACCGAAGAATCTCAAAAAACCCGACCCGGTTTTGCTTACCTAGTTTTACCAACACTCGTAGCGAACACCACGCCACCTAGCGTTATAATGCCGCACTAAATTTTGTCGGTTTGACAACTTCCATTCGTCATCATTGAATATGCTTCATTGTAAGCGTGATTGAAGTAACATTCGTAGTAGAGATAATGCTAATAATTTATTAAAGAAACTGTTTAAGTTTAAAAGAAAGTAGAATGAATTTACAAGAATAAAGCAACATAGAAGTAAATACAAAATGAAGAATGATAAAAGTCAAAGTGAAATGTAATAAAGACGAATATGAAAACAATAAAGCGACATATAATTACAATAATAACAAAGCATAAAGAAGTAGGCATAATAAGAATAAAAGCAAGATACATAGACTTTTGGCGGTAATTCCCTTCCATATTATGTCATTATTTTGAAATAATATTTCACTTAGAGTTTTGTAAATGTACAGTAATTATATATTTAAAAATTTTACAGAATGTATGAAGAGTATACATCCAAAATGTAATGATTTTTTTTTTTTAAAATTCAAAAGACTCTTTAGTTATGTTCAAGATAATTAGTCGTCTTACCAAAGTCTACACCAGTTACTCCTACAAATTTTTCACGCTAAACAATTACATGTATTAGCTGAAGGAAAATTAAAATCAGTTAATTTAGATAATTTATTTCCTGATAATTATTTTAATGATATATACTTAAACAAGGGATCCATGTGTTTTCTGTGAAACTGTGTCCTTACAACCATACAAACTGATTGTAAGTACCTGGCACTCTGACTGTTATGTCACTAAGTAATTGATAAAAGAATAATTAATTCTAATAGTTACACTCTTCACTTTTAAAGTAATCCAACGGGAGTTTCTTTTTATTTTTTGTTAAAATAAAATCTTATTCCTAGTCAATGGTATGAACTTGTAATTTTTAATAAAAATTGACAGATTTTTCTCTCTATTAGATGCTTGTATGCTTAAAATCGGAATATTCGAATCATATATTTATATTCGAATATCAACGCATCGAATGAATATTCGAATATTCGTTGACATTCTTACTTAAATATGAAAATGTCTGACCTCCAAATAATGACTAGAGAAATGTACATATAAATAAGACAATAAGGAATTAGTCATAATAATTGAACATCAAAACAAAATTGCATACATATAATATATTTATCATATCTAGACGGACAGGCCTAAATGGATGATGGCGGGAAAATAATTTTCTCTTATCAGATAAACATGATTGTAGGAATATAATTCCTAAAGAATAATATTTGCAGTTAAAATGTTCGGTTCATATGCCTCATCTTTAGCAAGACAGTGATGATTATCTTGAGAGTTATCGAAGAATTATGCATTTTATAAATGACAAAACACTGCTAAAATATCAGATTTGTGTTATTTGCTGGACAAACCAGAACTGATTGAAGTTCATATATATAAAAGTAAAAAAAACTGTCAATTGCTGTTGTTTAAAATAGATGCTTACATAAAAATATTTTCTGTTTCCTTTTAATAAAAAAACACTTTCCACAGGTTAGCAAATTGTTTACCTGTATTTGATATTCTTCACTTTATCAGTTCCACTTTCAGCAACAAGGAGATTGTCTCTGGTGTCTACAGACTCTACACATACACCATATGGATCCTGTAGATCACAGTTATCAATGTAACGGAGGAACTGTCCGTCCTGATCTAGGATGTGGATGCGACAAGTCTTTGAGTCTGCAGTCAGGACATGGCCCTGGCTGTCTGTTGCGATTCCGACTGGACAAAATGGTCCCATTTGAATGAAGTATTGATAGAATGATTTCTTGTTCATGTTGCTAGTAAAGGGATGATAGTGTATCTAAATTGGAGTATTCCTGCTTTATTAACAAACCACTACTGCACGGGCTCCATAGTCAACCACACAGATATCCAGGTTCCTGTTCTCACTGATGTATTTCATGAAGTCGTGAGACGAATAAAGAGGTTTATTTTCACTATCAAACTGAATGGTTTGTTTTTCAATGAAGCCAGAGTAGCAGACAACTTTTGATTGACTACAATCATTACTGCGCATGGTTACCAGGAGGTCATCAGAAGAGGTACTGCAGATATAGCAAGGTTTCCATCTCCATGGTCTGATCACTTCCTGTATCTGTCTATCCTTTACGATGTTTATAATTCCAATATCAGGGTCAGTATAAACTAGATCTCCACTCATCATTTCGTAAGTTCTATGGTCGATACAATGAGCTTATCCGCAAATACAATTTATCATTGGGTCAAGTGCTGTCTGAAGTTTTTCATACCAATTGTTAGTCCATTATTTATACACATACTGAATTGAGGACGGATTTCCGTTATTTCCTGATCATGACAAGGAGCACACGACGGGTGTGACCGGTCGGCAGGGGATGCTCACTCCTCCATGGCACCAGAGCCCACATTTCGTGTTTGCTCTGCTCTTGTTTTGTATTGTTTTTTGGCCTTCGAGACTGAATACTCTTCGTTATCTCAATATCCTTCCTTGTCACTACTATATCACGTTGACAGTCGCATGACCTGGCCTGGATTCGATTTCCTTTAGAAGTTTACCCTAGAGGTTGTAGAGTCTCAACCGACAAATTTAAATTTGACAATCCCATATGTCCCACATGTCCAGATTCCTTCAGGACTGAAAAAAGTAACATAGGTTACGCTATCATACCCAATGGCTATGGAAGGTATTAGCTGTGGTTTCTTAAGCATTGGCATTACTGGAGGATATACTAGTATATTGTGTAGCCATGTTGTTGAAATGGATAATGCTTACAGAGAACCAAACATTTGATAGAGCTGTTCTGTGTTGATCTGATAAGGGGAGAAATTTGTTATGGAAACATTGACTTTAGGAGGTAAACTAATAAATTCAGCATTCCTGGATTTGTATGCAAAGGTACAGATCAGAGAGACATCCTTGGATTCCAGCTCTTACTCCAGATCAGGAATACGCTGTTTGAGTTCAGATATAATCTGTTTAATTTCCATTTTCCGTTTATATAGAACAACCACGTGTTTTATCTTTTATATCATTAATTTCAGATTTTCGTTGTTGACAATGATGTTAATTTCTCGGTGCCAGTGTTCTCCTTGTTTGGTGACAGCTGTTGTCAGTTTCTCATACTTTCCGTCAAGGAGTTGTTTTTTCTGCATCTATTTCTGATGCAATCTTTTCATATGTAGGACGTAAACGATTTTCTAATTCTTGAATATCGTTGTTAATTTCTTACATTTTGCCACTTAATATCTTACTGATGTCCCTTAACGTGTTTCTGATACACAAAGGGAGCACACCGGAATTTTTCTCACAATGAAGTTCACATGGCCTGCTTTTGCGTATGGAATATTCCGAGAAATTGGGAGGAATCCCCTACACAGAACTTACAGAGTTTGACGTGACAAAAGTCACAGTATATTGGAGGAACAAGAGTCTCACACAGTTCACAGCCCATCTGAACCGCAGGCCCTTTAGGTTTTCAATTAACGGTTAACACATTTTTTCTGCAAAGAATAACGAATAAACTATTTTTATTATATTATGTGTTAAATAAGTATTTTTTTAATTAGCTTTGTTAATTGATATTATAAAGAAAAAAGATGAAGAAAACCAAATTAGCCTTACTTGTTAAAGAAACATATATGATGTAAATTCCAATATGCTACAAATTCCTGTTTAAAACCTATGTCTACCTCTGAGTGATGTGATTGTGCATGTATCTATGGAAATCAAAAAGTGTTTGAAAATATAAAGTCTATGCACTATATTGTATTACAGGTGTGATATAGAATCCGACAGCGCTATTAATTCCTGTTCTATACTAAAGTCTTGATCTGTGAGATCTATGTTTTCATGGTTCGTCGTAATTATGGGAACTTTAGGTACCGGGTATTTAATTGTTTAGAGTACGTGGTTTGTATTGATTGTTCAATGCATTAAAATATCTCGGACACAAAAAATCCATCAAACTCATTTAAATTCTAAACTAAAAAAATACTCGACAATAACGCAGTAATTATTAAATGAATAGATGTTGTATTTAACGTAGAACCTACGTCGTATGACATAATATGTTTAGCCTGTGTAGATCCATTATGACGTCATAATCAATTCGATGATGTTGGTTTTTTTTTTTTTTTGGAATGCGAACTTTACAGCTTCAATAGAAATTGAAATAAATAGACCTACCGTAAAATACGTAAATACGTAAAGCATTTTAAATTCACGGAATTCATTTTAAAATCATGCTGAAATACTCTTATTACTAAAAATCAATTGATATATTTTTACTTATAAAACTGAATGACTAAATGCATTTCGCAAAATAGAGAAACATGTAGGCACCTGTCAATTACTATAGATCTTGACATAATTAAAGTGGACAAATCCAAGACCGTGTAATAAAATTACAATGTAATAATTTGTGAATGGTATTTTGAAGGAATGTAAAAACCCTAAAAATTAAATATGCTATTGCCAACTAATTTATTCGAAATACGATCATTGTTGTTCATATCAAGTAATTTACCTTCAAAATAAATTGAAAACGTGTAATACATGTACATATATACTTCCAGTAACTATAAAAGTAGAACTTCGATGATCAGATCGGAAAATTCCGGATTTTATTTTCTTTCTATCTCTCGAACTGCTTGATATCTTGAACTTTTCCTGAGGTCCGTTGAACTTCGAGAGATCGAGAGTCACATGTACTGCGCATTTGTAATTTTCGTTTGATGTATGCATTGTTTTAATAGGAATAAAATGCTTAAATACTCCATTTGTTTTATTTGAATTAAGACTAAAATAAACTTTATCATTGTGCCAGGTCAATGAGATTGCAATACCACGGTTAATTTCATGAATGTTTACTTATATACAGAAGTTCTATTTGTTTCCGTGCGTGAAAAACCAAAAAGTCAAATACAGTTATAGATAAAAAAAAACAAAAACAAAATTGACATCAAATTCATATATTTAAATGACATGTGCAAGCGCTAAAATTTATTTCCGCCAATGTATTCCCACGTGTGTTTGCGCTAAAATACATATGCACCAAATTTTCTCTTTTTACAGTATATCATGTTCTGATTCTTTTTATTCAAAAACTTATTTTTTTACATGTTTTTGATTTCCTTCACTTTACCACTGAAATACTCGGCCACAAAGAGGTTGTCTTTGGTGTCTACACATAAACCCCATGTATACTGTAGATCACAGTTATCAATATAACGGAGGAACTGTCCGTCCTGATCTAGGATGTGGATACAGTCGTTACCAAAGTCTGATATTAGGATCTGACTCTGGCTGTCTGTTGTGATGCATCGAGGATAGAATGATCCCTTGTTAGAAGAGGGATGACCGATATCAAATGATCTGTTGGTAATGGAAGGAGTGTATCTAAATCGGAGTTTTCCTGCTTGATTAACCACCACTACTGCACGGGCTCCATAGTCAGCCACACAGATATCCAGGTTCCTGTTCTCATTGATGTATTCAAAAACATCAGATGAATACAGAGGTTTACCTTCACTATCAAACTGAATGGTTTGTTTCTCTGTGGAGCCAGAGTAACGGACAACTTTTGATTGTTTATCACTGACCATGATTACCAGGAGGTCACCAGAAGAGGTACTACAGACACCGTAAGGTTTCCACCCCTGTAGTCTGATCACTTCCTGTATCTGGTCATTCCTCACTTTGTTTACAGTTCCTCTTTCAAGGTCAGTATAAACTAGATCTGCACTCCTTGTCACTGCAATGTCACGAGGCCAATTCCCAGACTTGGTTTGGATTGACTTCAGTAGTCTACCCTGGAGGTTGTAGAGTTTCATGATTTTGTCATTCTCACTTGTCCAGATTTCTTCATCACTGAGAGAGGTAACACTGGTTAGAAAGTCATACCCCGTGTCTATGGTGGTGATGAGCTCTGGTTCATCAAGCAGTGGTTTGACTGGAGGGGAGGATACAGCTTCTGGTGTCTTCATTGTGTAGCCATGTTCTTCTGCTGTAATGGATAATGCTGACAGAGAACCAAATACTTGATGGAGTTGTTCTTTGTTGATCTGATGAGGTGAGAAAAATGGTAATGAAACATTGACCTTAGGAGGTAAACTTCTGAATTCAGCATTTCTGGATTTGTACGCTATAGTTATGAAGATATCATTGGAGTCCATTAATTTCTTCAGATCATGTATGCTCTGTTTTACATCAGAAGTAATCTGTTTGATTTCATTTTTCTGTTTATTTAGAGCAGCCAGGTGTTTAATTTTCATCTCATCAATTTCAGATTTCTGCTTGTTGACAACAATGTTAATTTCTCTGTGCCAATCTTCTCCTTGTTTTGAGACAGCTGTTGTCAATTTCCCATACTTTCTATCAAGACCCGATTTTTCTGCATCTATTTCTGATGCAATCTCTTCATAACTAGAATATATATACATGTCTAATTCTTGAAGATCATTTTTCATTTCTTCCTTTTTGTCACTGAATATCTTAATAATGTTTAGGAAGGTGTGTTGTTTATGTTTGTTTGATAAACAAAGGGAGCACACTGGGATGTCACATTCTTTACCGTGAAGTTCACAAAGTTTTCCAGCATGGGTGGGACATTTAGGTGTGGTTCCTTTTTGTTTGTATGGAACCACCCTATGTTCTTTAGATAAATCAGAGAGATGCTCCCCTTCACATGCCTTACAGAGTTTGACATGACAAAAGTCACAGTACATTGGAGGAACAGGAGTCCCACATAGGTCACAGCGCAGGACATCTTGGGCACTGTACCGAGGGTTCATTGGAGTTTTAATGTACCAAATTTCTCTAGAAAGATTGAATTATAAACCTTCCATTATATTTAATATTTTTGATTGGGTAAATATTTTAATCAAGAGTTAATTGATATCATGAAAAAATAGATTAAGAAATGAAAAAAAATGAAGCCTTACTTGGTACATGTATGATGTAAATTCCAACTGTGTAGTCAACTCCTGTGCTGTTAACCCCAGTTTTTAACAAGTCTTTGTGATCTATTTGTACATGGTATCTTTGGTGATCTATAGGTGTTTAAAGGATTAAAGTCTGCAGTTTTCATTAACTGAACAATGCATTAAAATGACTCAGACACAAAAAAAGAATCAATGCAACTCATTCAAATTCTTAACTAAAAATATACACAACATTCACAGAGCTATAAAACAATGAGCAGACACTGATTTAATTAAAAAAAAATAGTTTATATCTAGACTGCTTTAAATGTTTGAATTGAAAAAGGTTTACTAATTTGTATCTTAAATATATTGCAATATGATCATCTGATAACTTTATTTAATGTTCCACACACTCCAAACGTGGTCATCAAACTTTATTTTAAGATTAACAATGACAGTAAATTGTCTCTTGATTGTAATCATTGTGGTTTTCTGTTTTTCAAATGTATATCCAAGGTCTTTTTTCATTTTGTTGATTTTATGACACTTCTTTAAAATTCATCAAATTATATAGTTGCACTCTGTCAGGTTTGTAATGATAAAAAATGTGTCTAGCATTTCTTGGTAGGATTGAAATCTTATTGACCACAGCAAATAAACAAGCTATATTGGTGAGGCACTAATGCACACTTATGATATTGAGGATTGTTATCAAGAGGTGAAAAAAGTATAGTACCCAAAGAAAGGTTTTGGTATAAGGTATCATGGTCGCAAGTCACAACCAAAATGTATGATTCTTTCTCATTCCAGCTGTGGTCGAATAAGAAGAGAATATTTCATACCTCATTAAAATATTGAACAATGTGAGGAAAGCATAGTCAGGAAATA
Source organism: Saccostrea glomerata (assembly GCA_003671525.1). NCBI lineage: Eukaryota > Metazoa > Mollusca > Bivalvia > Ostreida > Ostreidae > Saccostrea > Saccostrea glomerata. Next base: position 5,318 of record PRKT01000623.1, on the reverse strand, counting down.
AGCTTTGACACGATCTTTCAATTCCCAGTCACTGTTTACATAATTTTTGTTTACAGATGTCAATTGTTGATTTCAATTGTCATTGGCTGAACATGACGTCACATCATAAGGGGCATACATATTCAAGATTACAACACTTTTTGTAATCAAGCTGATAGGAGAGAGCTTTAGGAACTTATATGAAATATGACTTGAGACGATGCAAGGTAATCAAGTCTTATTATGCATAAGTATGTAATTATGTCTTGCTATAGATAATTATTTAATTATTTCCAGAGTTCCACTAAAATCTGGGGAAGCTGCGAGTGCTCAAGATGCCTTCGCTAAATCCATCAACAGTCGACTGTTTGATTATATTGTGGCCAGTGTCAACAAAGCTATTCCATTCTCCTCCACTGTTAGCTTCATAGGCCTGTTAGATATTACTAGGTTTCGGTAAGAAAATATATTCAAAAATGGCATCAAAAATTAAAAATAAGCTTTATTTTAAGGAAATTAGGTATCATCAGATTATTATGATAAAATATACTTATTATATTTAAAAACGATCTCCACATTTGTCTGTACTAGAATGGTTAGATTATGATTTGTTTTTGAAATGAAAATCTGATGAGAGAAATATGAAATAGTAGCTTACATGTATATCCGATCAGAATGGTGTTCTATTTCAAAGGTCAGTTATACAGGAAATGCCTTGGTTTTCCTAAAATGGACTTTATATTTTCCATTTCATGACAGCACAGGCATTCCTGGGCGGTGGGCATTATAGAACAATTTCCACAACTGCTGTTATACAATTCAATAGAATTGCTGTAATTTTAAATTTTATAGTCAGACTAATTTTAAAAAGTCCTGAATCCGAGTTCAGCGGAAATAATTGCAAAACATAAAAAAAACCAATGACAATGAAAAAAATATCAATAAAAGTGTAAAAAAAAAAAAAAAAAAAAAAAAAAAAAAAAAAAAAAAAAAAAGTGGGCTCCCACAAAAAAAATGAAAAAAATAATGAACGCAAAATTAAAATCAGTAGATCTAGAGACTAAGTAACGTTTTTCATGTTATCAGCTCTTTAGGCCTATGTATAAACGTTTAGGGTGTTTGATAAAAAGGTAATGTGTCGAATTACGTTTTTATTTTATATATATTTTTTAGGGATGGCAATCGATTGCAGAATTGCTAATCGGTTAACCGCAAAACGTTCCGACCGATTAACCGGTTAGTCGTATCAACATATACATTTTGACATTTACTTTTTTTTTCCTATACACAAAAAGACTAATAAGACGTTAGAAGTTACATTCTCTTTATTATATATTTTGATCGGGGAATTTTATGTACATAAGAGCATTCACAACGACCCATATATCGGTTATTTTTCGTGTGTGTCAACAGTTTAACTTGAATTCATCCGCCATGTTTACTGGCCTTGAGGGATTGTATTTTGGGACAGCCAATGAGAATTTAGGTTCTATAGGAGCGGATCTACTAGGAATTCCCTTAGTTTAAGCATACGTATCGCTGTTTGCGCAAAAATAACACTTGAAATGGTTTTATTTAGCGATGTTTTTGTAATATATTATAGCACAATCGTTTATAAACATCGACATTTGCTTTATTTGGTTGTTCCAAATTTCAAGCGAAAGTCTCACTACGTCACGCGTGAACTGTCATGGCTGCTGAATATTGAAGCTGGGAAAGACACAGATTTATTTTACATGGTTTTCGAGTTTAACAGGCTATGTTGTTGACAGTGAATAAAAATTCCGTCTTATAAGAAGTAAGTTTAATGTAAAAATAATTTATTTTTCCTCCAATCACCCGTATCAAAAAAATATATTTGCACCATTACGGAGATGCTGTGGAATTGTAGCCCTCTCCAGAAAATATCAGATAAAAAAAATCGGAGAGGGCTACATTATTGCAGCTAGAAAGTTACGTGTAGATCGCCAAGTACACGTAAGTCAAAACTTATAGCTTATAATTCTTTTTATTTTTCAGAAAGTGTGCCTTTTTCTTAAACCTGAATATTTAATGCAAATACTGATAAAAGAACTGAACGCCAGTAATAGAAAAAAAATATTAATTTATTGGGAGTTAAAATCACAACGTCTAGATTTTCGAAACAGTCTTTGACCGATTAAAAATATTAGAAATCTGTACAAAGTTTTTCTCATATTTATGTAAAATGGTTATATAGGTATTAAAATCATTGCTTTTGTGGATGATTTTTAAATGTAAACCACTTTAACATTTAAAAAATTACAAGTACAGGTTATACTCTGCAATACAAGAAAAAAAATTGACGTGTACCTGTAAATCTAACTTGTAGTTTACACGTACACGTACAAGTGAGCCTGTTAATCCTCTCTAATAGACAACATTCATTTTGCTTTCCATCAACCCTTGTCAGTACATGTACATTGTACTTTCCGCATATAAATTGTTCCGGTCATTCAATTTTCACTATCATCAACAATGTTGTTTCTTCGAAAACTTGGTAAATGTAGAGCTTCCCAACTTCGAATTCGCTGCAAAAGAGCCGCAGTTAGGTACATGTAGATAAGCACAAGGTAATTGTGATACTAATGGAGTTTTATGAAGAGACTTACTTTTTCATTCGACTGCTGACTTTTACATTTTAAGTAATGGAGTTGGCATATGTTTAAATTGTAAAAGCCAGTAGTCGATTGTAAAAGTAAGTCTCTTTATAAAACTCCATTATAAGTATTGCCATAAGAATGAAAATAAAGGTTGTTTTTATAAGAATGTTTCCATCATTAGTAGTGTTATAAAGTCTGAAAAGAATGACTCTTCATAACAATGTGATCTGGCCCCTTTTTAAACACGGATTTTTGCCTTTTCAAATCAGAACATTGACATATTTTAGCTAAAATGTACAAGTATGGTATGAATACAAACACTTCAAAATCTTTTTTGATAGAGAGACTCTCAATATATACATAATATCAATGAAACAAAATTTCATACATCAGTGCCAAATCTCAACTTCGCCATAGCGGCTTAGTAGGTCATTGTATTATTTGAAGAAGGAGGCGGAGCGTCAATCAAGCGTGCGAATAGTGTGAATATATTATCGAGTGTTCGACGTGTACTTAATATTGTTTTGTTTAGTGATATCTTAAAAATAACTAAACAATCTTAAAACCTCCTCACCTTTTTATCGGGCTTGAGACCGACAATTTGCAATAATTTTGGCAGGTTTAGGTTTTGTTTTTACTGCTTAGCTTTTAAACGAGTATACAATGAATTAATTATTTTTTAAATTCGCTGAAATAAAATGTAAACACAATGATATTGTTTCTGTAAACATAATGTCTTAGAAAAGATTATATTTTTAGGACTAGGTATAAAGTATTTTTAGGATTTTACAGTAACCTAGCTTATTTCTCAAGGGATAATTATTTTAATTCTAAAGCGATGATAATTTCATTAAAGTTTTTTTTACATGTAGAATTGATTATCAATGGCATATAATTTTGCAAAAAAAATCTGAGTGTTCCAACAAATATATGTATGCTGTTGAATTTTGATAGAAAGCCAGGATAATGTTGATCTTTAATCATGCGTTCATTGGACAAGTGAGAGGGGCATACACGTGCTTTTTCGTGCAATATAACATTATGTTTAAGAAATACCTGTGCGCAGGCTTTCTTAGAAACAGTTTTCATTGACTTTTTACGGGATCTGCAAATAGCACAATATTTATGTGACTTTGTGCCGATGTAAAATGTTTGAAGTCTGAAGCTTCCCCCTATTCATATCTAGGGTGCATTTTGTGCAGATGTGGTCATCCCCTGTGATCTTTCCTCCCGTAATACGCGCTAATTCAGTCCTCCGTACTTCGTTTATCTTTCCCTAGAGGGTTCTTCGATTACATTTATTTGTGCGCTTTTTACAAACAACACAGTTTATACTTTTAGGCATGGTGAATAGTAGTGTTTTCCGATTATAACACTGTATAATGACGGTTGTAACAGAAAAAAGGACTATGACTTTTAATATCTTCCAGCAGTTTAAGTGAGAGTTTTCTTGAAACAGACGCACGCGTATAATATATAAACAGTAAAAAGCGGAATCAAGGATACCCAAAGAGAATTTTTTTAATTATGTTTAATAAATATAAGCAGTGATTTAAAAAACAGATGTACGCTATATACCCCCTCCCCCCGAAGTAGATCGATAGATACTTATCGAAAGAAAAAAAAACGGAAATTGGCAAAAATAACATTCAATAACAGGTGAAGAAAACAATTCAACCTAGCAAATAGATACATCAAGTATGCACTTTTCCAAAATATTTTCAAATAGAAGGGTTGTCCATGGCAAGTATTTTTAGCCGATGGAATAATTTAAGATTTGACAATGGATAGCTCGCAGACACTCTAGACACGATGTCGAAATGGTATGCTCAAAATCTGAAAGTGAATAGATTTAAATCACGTGTTCAATGCTTTGTTATTCATGAGGTCAAAGACGGGTTGAAATTTGTAAACAAGGTAGCTTTACTATAGAGACAAGTACCCGTGATCTTGAGGTTTTGGGGAAAATAACACATGAGCGCACGATTGTTTCAATTTCTTTCATGGATGTAAATGATTAGTATTACTTTTTACGTTGACCATAAAAACAGTAAATTGAAACATCAATGCGCTCATATAAAAAATGGGCTTACAAAATTGGGGTGTGGCCTAAAGTCTATGAGAAATTTATGTAAACAACGTACCCCTGCTATATTAATCAAAAAAATACCTAATTACAGTTTATGCAAGCAAATTTTTAAATTGAAATTAATAAACTACAATGTTTAATGGAATGATTGGGGCAAAATTATGTAGAAAATCTGAAAGTTTTTTTTTTTTAATATTTGGGGGGCCAAATGTGGACGTTTAAACGATTCATTCTTTGTATAAATGTTTTGATTTGAATCTATAAAAGGAATGTCAAAAGTTTTACCTTTATCTGTCAAACAATAATGATGAAGAGTATTACTCATATGTTATATACCAAAGTTAGAATTATTTAGTTCAATATTAACTGATATTGCAAATGAAATATGTACCTTATCTCAAGCAATGAATTTATACTAAATTGAATATAGTCAATTAGACATAGTTAATGGTGAATACACCTTCTACAATCATTTCTCAAATTTATTTTATGTGCCGGAAACATCAAAAATATTTATATACCAGTTATAATATTACACTTGCTGTTGTTTAAAACACACCCTCTCTTCTTTTATACGTCTTATTAAAACACTTTCCCCATGTTGAAATAGAGTTTACATGTATTTGATT
>PRKT01000622.1:265646-302379 GCA_003671525.1 Saccostrea glomerata | reverse complement strand
ACATGCATGTATAAAGAGAGATATCGAAAGTAAGCCAACTCAAAAAACTTGGGCAAATTTCAGATTACTTTTGAACAATATGTGGTAAGGCATGCATGGATCAAAGGGGATCTGGATCCCTGGAATATTCAACTTCATTATAACCCCCCCCCCCAAACGAAGTTTTGGGATATATAAGAATCAGTTTGTCCGTCTGTCTAGCTGTCCATCTGCCCATCTGTCTGTGCAAAAGTGTCCGATCCATATCTTCCTTAACGAGGAACATTAGAATCTACTACTCCACACAAAGATTGTCCATGACCTAAGTGTGTGTCATGACCTTGACCCAAGGTCATTTGGGGAACTTCAAGGTCACTGGAAGAACAAATTTATAATTTGTGTCCGTTCCAGATCTTTCTTATTGATAAACTTGGTAGGTTCCTATTTCACATAAAGATTACCCTAATATTGTGTCATGACCTTGACTCAAGGTTATTTAGGGAAGTTCAAGGTCACTTGAAGAAAAATTTCATTATTCGTGTCCAGTCCAAATCTTTCTTATGGATAAACTTGGTAGGTTCTCATTTTACACAAAGACTGCCCATGACTTAAGGGTGTGTCATGACCTTGAACCAAGGTCATTTTGGGAAGTTCAAGGTCACTGAAGAAAAATTTCATAATCGTGTTCACTCCATATCTTTCTTATGGATGAACTTGGTAGGTTCTCATATTACACTCAGACTGCTCATGACCTAAGAGTGTGTCATAACCTTGACGCAAGGTCATTTGGGGAAGTTCAAGGTCACTTGAAAAAAAAATTATTTGTGTCTGGTCCATATCTTTTTTATTCTTGTTTGGATTCTGCAAACAAGAATGTTATTTTGTTCTTGTCAGTCACATAATATCAGTTACAGTTAGTGACAGTAAGTTGGTAAATTTCCCATCTCTAATTTGAGAATTAGTGGAAAATCAACATTAAACAGTTAATTTCATATGTGTCTATTTTTAGACATTTGTACTATTTATAGAGATGAGAGCCTGTCCTCAATAATTTGTGAGATATTATACTATTCCTTGTTCTTATTGATGAAATATTGGAGAGATCCATATTTTTATTATTTATGATTCAGTGGAGCTTCAAAATGAGGAAAAATTGACATTTTTCATCATTTTATGAGACATGTCTATATTTAGGCATTTGAAGCTATAAATAGAAAACGGAAATCCCTGAAAATAATATGCATGGTAGTTATTGGTTTCCAGTCTCTGAAATTAGCACATTGACTTTTACAGTATATTTCATAATTACCCACCAATGGCATCTAAAACTCTGCCCAAATTTCATTTTTTGGATTTTTCTGAAATATGTCTATTTTTAGATACATGTTACTAAAAATAGCATTGAGATCCCACTCCAATTTTTTCATGAGTGGACACTACTAATACTGACGTTTGACGACACGCATATGATTTCAAAAATTTCCGTAGACAATTTTTTTTATTTAGCCTTAAATTTCTCAAAAAATGCCAAATTTTCCATTTTTCACATTTTGAAAAAATATTCTATTTTGCCGAACCATTTTCTAAGAGTGGGGTCAATTCTGGAATAACTGGTTATATGCCCTGTATTTTTTAACAATTGATGTTTTCTTATGATACAAAGATTTATATTTGAGTTCACTACATAAAGATAAAAATGCATTCATATTTCCTCAATTTTCATGCTTTTGTTTGGTCAAAAATGGCCGAAAATGGCCAAATTCAATGGATCCGTCTCCATGGCAACCGGGTGCACGTGGGAAACTTCTAACACCATATTTGCTGGTTTTGTACCAAGGTGCACCTGTGGTGCAAATTTCATCAAAATAGGAGATATGTCGTTTCCAAGATTTTTTGGTGCTTACAGAGAATGCATGTTAAGTCTATATTTTCAAAATAATTCCTAAAGTTTTCAAGACTATATCATTTTTCACACTTAAATGCAACAAAAATATTTCTTAAACTCCTTTTCTTGACCAAAATAAATGTCACGGGACGACAGGGAGTAGACAGGGGAGGCAGGGACAACGACAGGGGACGACAGGGACTGGACAGGGAGATCAGAGAATGTCAGGGGACGACAGGGAGTAGACAGGGAAGGCAGGGACAACGACAGGGGACGACAGGGACTGGACAGGGAGAGCAGGGACAACGACAGGGGATCATAGGAGAAAGTCAGGGAGAGACAGGAAAATGTCAGGGACTGACAGGGGGACAACAGGGGATTTTTTTGAATCTAAGGGGATATTTAATTCAGTAGTGATGTATCTGAATGTTTAAAGGAAAACAAAAGTCAAAGATAGCTCAATATAATGTTTATTTTCAAGGTTATAACTGGATATTGTTTGTGCTGTATATCTGACTCATCATATTATGAAAAGCAAAAATACAGAATATTTTAGATCATTTTTGATTGGAAAATGAAAAACATCAGTATGCCAATTTTTCCCATTGTTATATTTTTCATTACTTTATCATTAATATCAATGTACATACATGTATTAAAAATATTGCCATCCAATTCAGAGAGTGGTAGGCAATCCTGGTGCAGATAATATTTTTTTCCTGTGTTTTGAGGGGATACATTGTATGCGAGGAATGTATGTTAATGGTTTTGGTTGTATATGTTGGCGTGGCCAAAGGAAAGCCAATGAGAAATGAGTATTCAGTAATATGTTCATATCATTCTAAGCCAGTGCTCTTCAATACACATACATTTTTTTTGCTTTATATATATCATATTTGTATAAATATTCTGGTAATGGAAATAACAAACATGTTGAAATGTATTTTAATTTTGATTTTTTCATACATGCAGATATTATAGGATGTTTGTGCATTTTTAACTATTGCACCGAATGCACGTCCGGCATTCTCCTTTGAGACATTATTTACATAGCGACGGACACAGGTTTTCCATAGTTAACCATCTATGGTTTTTGCCTGGGCGGTTTTTAATGTCAGTGATAGGGATACAATTAATTAAATGTAAAATATTTTGCAAATGCATTGCAGTGCTTTATTGTTTCACACTCAATGTAATGTATGTTAAATATTTATGTTTTGTTACATGTATCAAAATAAACGCCAGCTGCTCCAACTAAGCTAACCTGGCTTACATCAAAGGTGTTTTATTATTTGAGGTGTAGTTTGTCAAATGATGATGAGTCGAGTGTTTGAATCTGTAGATGACTATTTCTAATACTAATTTCAACTGGAAGTGGATACAAGATAATTAAAAAAATATATGACATTTATCTTAAAATTCTGGGTACTGACTAGATTAGATTCTTTAAACTAACTGTGAAAATCCAAAGAATAAGTGTATTAAACAATAGTCAGCATTCAAATAAGACTTTTATAAAATATGTATATTTAATGAACTTTAATATGGCATTAAAGGTGAAAGGTTATATTTAATTATCTTTTCGTGTAAGTAAAGGTAACTTTTTCACCTTTACTTTTTGTAAAGTTAAAACAAAGATGACCTTGCTTTTTGGAGCACCTTTAATGAAATTTACTTCACAAGTAAAGTTTTGTAAAGATGTATTTTCAAGCAGTGTATATCTGTTATATACAATAAGAACAGCATGTCAATCAATTATGTACAATTTATCTGATAAACTATAAATTCAACTGTAATAAACATTTCTTACATCAATTTATATACAACATAAGATGCAAGAAAAAAGGTAGTAAAGCACAATACTTCCATTACATGAACTATGTGGAAGTACTACTAATGTGAATAATGTACAAAAGAATTGTTCAAAAAAACAGTTTTAATTCACAAAGAAAAACCCAGTTTTATCCATAGTCTTTCATTAAAGACACAATATACATTAATCAGCCACATATTACACACCAATAGATTATATATTCATAAGCACAATGAAGGAATTTTATACAATATATGAATCAAATATATATATCATATGAATCAGATATATACAACATAAGAATCAGATATATTCAACACATGAATCAGATATATGCAACACATGAATCAGATATATACAACACATGAATCAGATATATACAACACATGAATCAGATATATATACAACATATGAATCAGATATATACGATCAGATATATACAAAACATCGATGAGATATATACAACACATGGATCAGATAGGTATATACAACTCTTGAATAAGATATATACAATGCAAGAAAATGAAACCATTTTGATAAAAAAAAATATACATTACATTAATACGTATGGCTACATAAACACTGGCCTTTAGTGAAAAATGTAAGGGAAACATTTGGTATCAATGAATAAATACAAATAAAGGATAGGTCTATTTGAAAAAGTACACATAAAAATATTGATCCTTTATGGAAAAAATAAACATATGAAATATTGGACCTCAATGAAAATAATACTCGAATGAATTTTCACTTCATATATGAAATTTTGAGCAAACGACAGGATTCTGAATGAAAATCACTTCGCTGTTAGTGTCATTCAGTAGCAAAGGATTCTCTATTAGCTTGTTTTACTGTACGAGGTTTGTCAGCTATTGTTCGCTTGCCATCTTAAATCGCTTCTCACCATTAACAAAGCACAAAACAACTTTCTCCCCCTTCTTATTTTCAATATTAAGATAATCAGGAAACTTTGCAACCAGAGAGCTACATATTTTTGTTTGATTTTGGACACAAGCGACGTGTAGGACCGTATTACCCTCATTGTCCACAACATCTAATAGGTCTGGGTAAGAATCCATCAAGTAATCAAACATTGCCTGTTCGTCCACGTGACCATACACATGTTTAACCACCTGAGAACAGAGATGTAGGACGGTCTGACCGGTACCTGTTTTACTGTGGACATCTAGACCTTTCTCCAACAGAAACTTAAAGATTTCTACCTCACCTCCGATAGCTGAATCATGTAATGCATTAAATCCATCATTGTCCTGAACAGTCAGTAGCTGCTGATAATTGTTCACCAAGTACTTGCACATTTGTATCTTACCAGTCATACAACATTTGTGGAGAACAATTTTACCCTTTCTTGTTTTACTGTCTATGGGTAGACCTTTCGCTATCAAAAACTTAAGCAAATCAACGTTATCCCCCACGCCTGCAGAATGTATCACGGTTTCTTCATCATTGTCAGTGAGATCTACTAATTCCGGGTGATTATTGACCAAGTACTTACATATTGCTAACTTACCGTTCATACAGCACATGTGCAAGACCGTTTTACCTTTCTTTGTTTTACTGCAAACATTAATACCTTTTCCCGTCACAAGTTTGAAAATAATGACATTGCCTCCATACGCTGCTTCATGTAACACATTTTCGTCCTCAACATCCTTTAGATGAAGAAAGTGAGGATATTTGTTGATCAAATACTCACACATTTGAATGTCACCATTTCTACACCACCAGTGTAACACCGTTTTGCCTGATTTATCTCTAATGCTTGCATCCAAACCTTTGTCTATCATTAACTGAAACAATTCAACATTACCTTTTCTAGCGGCGCAAAGTAACACTGTCTCCCCATCATTATCAATGATATGAAGTAATTTTGGATAATGTTCAACCAGATATTTACACATTGTATAATTCTTATTAATGCATGCCACATGAAGAACAGACTGACCATCGTTTGTAAGATCGTTATCACTCATACCAACTGACAAAAGGTAGGAAAATACGTTTAACTTCCCGTGTTTAGCTGCAACATGCAGAATAGTGTATCCGTCATAGTTAATGATGTGAAAAAGTTGGGGATACCTTTGAACCAGATACTGACACATTTCAAGGTCCCCATTTCTGCATAAAATATGAAGAACAGATTCGCCTTCAATCGTGATATCGTTTACACTCTTAAAAACAGTCAGTAGAAAAGAAAATAAGACAGAATTCCCATTACTCGCCGCAGCATGTAGAACTGTATATCCGTCATTGTCAATGATATGCAAAAGTTGGGGGTAATTTTGCACAAGATACTTACACATTTCAAGGTTTCCATTCCGACATAAAATATGAAGAACAGATTCAACATCATTTTTGATAGCAATTACGTTTAATACAGTTAATAAATAAGAACACAATGCGATGTTCCCTCTTTTTGCTGCAGCATGTAAAACTGTATCTCCGTCATTGTCAATGGCATTCAAAAGTTGAGGATGATGTTGGGCCAAATACTTACACATTTCAAGGTTTCCATCCCCGCATAAAATATGAAGAACAGATTTGCCATCATTTGTGACAGCATTAACGTTCGAACAAACAGTTAATAAATAGTAGAATAATTCAGACTTTCCTCCTCTCGCTGCGGCATGTAGAACTGTATCTCCGTCATTGTCAATTGCATTCAAAAGTTGAGGATGATGTTGGGCCAAATACTTACACATTTCAAGGTTTCCATCCCTGCATAAAATATGAAGAACAGATTCGCCAGCATTTGTGACAGCATTAACGTTCGAACAAACAGTTAATAAATAGGAGAATAATTGAGAGTGTCGTCCTCTTGCTGCGGCATGTAGAACTGTATCTCCATCATTGTCAATGGCATTCAAAAGTTGAGGATGATTTTGGGCCAAATACTTACACATTTTAAGGTTTCCCTTCCGGCAGAAAATATGGAAAACAGATTCGCCATTATTTGTGATAGCGTCAACATTCGAACAAACAGTTAATAAATAGTTGAATAATTCAGAGTGTCCTCCTCTGGCTGCGGCATGTAAAACTGTATCTCCGTCATTGTCAATGGCATTCAAAAGTTGAGGATTATTTTGAGCCAAATACTTACACATTTCAAGGTTTCCATCCCTGCATAAAATATGAAGAACAGATTCGCCATCATATGTGACAGCATTAACGTTCGAACAAACAATTAATAAAAAGATGAATAACTCAGAGTGTCCTCCTCTGGCTGCGGCATGTAGAACTGTATTTCCGCCATTGTCAATGGCATTCAAAAGTTGAGGATGATTTTGAGCCAAATACTTACACATTTCAAGGTTTCCATCCCCGCATAAAATATGAAGAACAGATTTGCCATCATTTGTGACAGCATTAACGTTCGAACAAACATTTAATAAATAGGAGAATAATTGAGAGTGTCCTCCTCTCGCTGCGGCATGTAGAACTGTATCTCCGTCATTGTCAATGGCATTCAAAAGTTGGGGATGATTTTGAGCCAAATACTTACACATTTCAAGGTATCCATTCCAGCATAAAATATGAAGAACAGATTCGCCATCATTTGTGACAGCATCAACGTTCGAACAAACAGTTAATAAATAGTTGAATAATTCAGAGTGTCCTCCTCTGGCTGCGGCATGTAGAACTGTATCTCCGTCATTGGCAATGGCATTCAAAAGTTGGGGATGATTTTGAGCCAAATACTTACACATTTCAAGGTTTCCCATCCGGCATAAAATATGAAGAACAGATTTGCCATTATTTGTGATAGCATTAACGTTCGAACAAACAGTTAAGAAATATTTGAATAATTCAGAGTGTCCTCCTCTGGCTGCGGCATGTAGAACTGTATCTCCGTCATTGTCAATGACATTCAAAAGTTTGGGATGATTTTGAGCCAAATACTTACATATTTCAAGTTTTCCCTTCCGACATAAAAAATAAAGAACAGATTTGCCATTATTTGTGATAGCATTAACGTTCGAACAAACAATTAATAAATAGTTGAATAATTCAAGGTGTCCTCCTCTGGCTGCGGCATGTAGAACTGTATCTCCGTCATTATCAATGGCATTCAAAAGTTGGGGATGATTTTGAGCCAAATACTTACACATTTCAAGGTTTCCATCCCCGCATAAAATATGAAGAACAGATTCGCCATTATTTGTGACAGCATCAACGTTCGAACAAACAGTTAATAAATAGCTGAATAATTGAGAGTGTCCTCCTCTCGCTGCGGCATGTAGAACTGTATCTCCGTCATTGTTAATGAAATTCAAAAGTTGGGGGTGGTTTTTAGCCAAAAGCTTACATATTTCAAAGTTCCCCTTCCGGATTAAAATATGAAGAACAGATTTGCCATCATTTGTGACAGCATTAACGTTCGAACAAACAGTTAATAAATAGTTGAATAATTCAGAGTGTCCTCCTCTGGCTGCGGCATGTAGAACTGTATTTCCGCCATTGTCAATGGCATTCAAAAGTTGAGGATGATTTTGGGCCAAATACTTACACATTTCAAGGTTTCCATCCCCGCATAAAATATGAAGAACAGATTTGCCATCATTTGTGACAGCATTAACGTTCGAACAAACAGTTAATAAATAGTTGAATAATTCAGAGTGTCCTCCTCTGGCTGCGGCATGTAGAACTGTATCTCCGTCATTGTTAATGAAATTCAAAAGTTGGGGGTGGTTTTTAGCCAAAAGCTTACATATTTCAAAGTTCCCCTTCCGGATTAAAATATGAAGAACAGATTCGCCATTAATTGTGATAGCATTAACATTCGAACAAACAGTTAATAAATAGTTGAATAATTCAGAGTTTCCTCCTCTGGCTGCGGCATGTAGAACTGTATCTCCATTATTGCGAATGCCATTCAAAAGTTGAGGATGATTTTGGGCCAAATACTTACATATTTCAAGGTTTCCATCCCTGCATAAAATATGAAGAACAGATTCGCCATTATTTGTGATAGCATTAACGTTCGAACAAACAGTTAATAAATAGTTGAATAATTCCGAGTGTCCTCCTCTGGCTGCGGCATGTAGAACTGTATCTCCGTCATTGTCAATGGCATTCAAAAGTTGGGGGTGGTTTTTAGCCAAAAGCTTACATATTTCAAAGTTTCCCTTCCGGCATAAAATATGAAGAACAGATTCGCCATTCTTTGTGATAGCATTAACGTTCGAATAAACAGTTAATAAATAGTTGAATAATTCCGAGTGTCCTCCTCTGGCTGCGGCATGTAGAACTGTATCTCCGTTATTGCGAATGCCATTCAAAAGTTTGGGATGATTTTGAGCCAAATACTTACACATTTCAAGGTTTCCATTCCGGCATAAGATATGAAGAACAGATTTGCCATTATTTGTGATAGCATTAACGTTCGAACAAACAGTTAATAAATAGTTGAAAAATTCAGAGTTTCCTCCTCTCGCTGCGGCATGTAGAACTGTATCTCCGCCATTGTCTATGATATTCAAAAGTTGAGGATGATTTTGGGCCAAATACTTACACGTTTCAAGGTTTCCATTCCGGCATAAAATATGAAGAACAGATTTGCCATTATTTGTTATAGCATTAACGTTCGAACAAACAGTTACTAAATAGGAGAATAATTCAGAGTGTCCTCCTCTGGCTGCGGCATGTAGAACTGTATCTCCGTCATTGTCAATGACATTCAAAAGTTGGGGATGATTTTGGACTAGATACTTACATAGTTTAATATGTCCTTTACTACAGGCCATTTTTAGTGGTGTTGTCTTCCCATTTGTGTATTGTAATTTAACACCTCTCTCTTTAAGATATTCAAATATCTCAATATTCCCCGATTGCGCAGTCCAGTAAAGAGAATTTCCCTCATTAGAGTAATCCAAATCATTTGTCAATAAATCAGGATAGGTTTCACAAATGTACTTCACCATATCTAACTTACCGTTTTGACAAGCATAGTGAAGAGCGTTACTACCATGATGAGATCTAGAATACGGATCAGATCCACTGTTTACCAACATTTTAAAGGCATCTATTTGCCCAGCAAATGCAACAAAATGAAGAGCGTTTCCACCTTGTTCATTTTTAACATCACGCAGTAATGGATGATGTTTTAGGACAGAATCGATAAAATCGTTTTGACCAAAGAAACATATTTCATGCAGTAAACCTCCTTTTAAAAAGGACCATGAGGGGTGGTTTGAATTCTCTAATTGATTAAGATCCACATTTTCTGTAAATTTGTAAAGCATCTCAATATTTCCACTTTGCACTGCAAAGAAACAAGTTTTTAGATCATGAGCAACATCTCCTTTTAGAATAAGGTCCACAACCTCGACACGGTTATACATACAGGCCTTGTTTAATGAGTTATACTTCTGTCTTTCTGATGAACATGGTAATAGATATTCTACCAATGTATCATTACCAGCCCCTGCAAAATGAACCAACATTGAATCACCATTTTCATCAATGTTGTCTATCATGATCTGTTTATATTCCTCATTTAGCATGACCTCCTCTGTAAACTCTTCGTCCGACCAAAGTTCCATTAAAGAAACTGATTTGTATTCAGAAGCTTTCTTTCCTTTAATAATATCAAAAATTCTACTTTTGAGGTCTGGGAACAAATTGTTGTCTATAATGATTGAATTAGGGGCTTTGGTTGTAGTTGAAAGAGTTAATAACAGGGAAGGATCACAAGCTCTTACAATTTCATTTGGATACTCTTGACAAACATAAAGAAAAAGACTTTCTTGGACAGAACTATGAGTAAATCTGTACTCCTTTTTAACAACATCGTGGTGTATATAAGAACCTACAAAATATCCTACGGAATCGTGAAATTTGACTAATGAATCATCTTTCTCTAATTTCATTATTTTTAAAGCCTGTTTTTTTCTTTCCCTGTCCTTAAGAGGTATCTCAATTATTTCATCCCCTACCTTTCCCCCACAAAGTAGAATGTAAATCAAAACAGCAGTTTTATGTTCTTTCTCATTAATTCTCAGTTTGATTTCCTCTTGTAAATGTTTTACAGGGTGTTCAAAAATGTCGCCAATATTTTTTTTGCTTTTGTTTTGTGTTATATCTTTTAATATTTTGATACACTGAGGAATACCAATGGTATTGCCAAATTTTCTGGTTTTTATAATCTCATCAGCGGACACGATAGTGTCTTTTAATTCGTATTTTGACAAAAAACATTGTAACTCCTCTCTGTTGATGTTATATTCCGAATCAGATATATCGACAATAGAATTTCTTAAAAAATCTATCCCACTAAGTCTGCTTTCACATTCCTTGTAAATATCATTTCTTAATGTTGCTATTAACATATTTCCATCCCCGTTTTCATCATTGTTTAGAATAACCTTTATGAAGTCCTTCTGAATGTTAAAGTAATGTACCTCGTCCTTAAAAACAGATCTTTCTCCGAACAAATTATCAAGAAATATTACAATTCTAGAACATTTCGGAACTTTTCCATAAAAATTTTCCAAAGATAACAGCTGTAAAGGTTGCATATTTTTTTCTCTCATTAGTTCTTCAAGGATATGTTTAGCTAGGGTTGTTTTTCCGTCCCCTGGATTGCCTTTAAGAAAAACACATCTCTTTTCTTTTATTATCTGCATGGCTTTTTCACGTGCACGTGTTGGCACGAAAAGAGAACGCATTTCCTTTTCGAAGTTGTCCAACATCTCTCTTGTTGTGTCTTTAATAGACATAGTATCGTTTATAATATTAACTTGTATTTTAATATCGTATTCACAAAATTAAAGAGGAGAATGGTAAAACATAAGAACAAAATACAATAGAACAAAGAAATATAAATTAACCAAGATACCGAATTAGCTCTTTGCCTAGGCTGTATTTTGAATTGGATTAGATTTTCATTAATCAAAAACTAAAAAAAAAATAATTACCAATTTTCATCCTTAGTTCTGGCTCTATAAAAAAATATGATAAAACTATACAAAAGTGATGAGAAACAAAATTAAGCAAACTTAAAACGTTTTATCGGATATACCATGGAATTTTGATTTATACTTTGCTCTCTACAATTCGTAACAGAGAAATTGTATTTTTGGCGAACATTTTGTGAAATGGTATATGCTGAAAAGGAAACATATATCGTTAATGTGTTTTAACAAACTAAGGGTTTTCTGCAATTTTTAAAAGTGGTTGCACTATTTGTCAAGTTTTGGATTTAGAGTGTAAAAAAAATGCAAGTGCTATTCTCTTTTTCACGATTGCCATCATTATGCACACTGTAAATTCAGAATATTCAAATTGCCCATGTTTGTGCAGAAAAAATTTAAATGTATCAATTTTGTAAAAGCAATATAAGTTGTTAAAAGGGGTTAGTCTAATAAATTTGAATGTAATTTAAACATTTTTTAAGCAATTACACTAAAAAAAGCATTACATTTTATGAAAGAAAGACTTCTATACAATCAAAAATACAATATTATGTAAGAAATCAATATTGTACAGGAAGACGATAATTGTAATTTTGATCCAATTAAAGCTTTTAAATAGTTTTTACATCGCTAATGTGAACAATATAAGTCTATAAAATTCTTTTTTCTGTCATTGAAATAGATATTTACTATTCTGCAACAAAACATACCGACATCAAAGTGGCAACTTATATTGCGTAAAATTTTAGGAAGCGAAATTCTAATTATTTTTATTACCAATTGTTTGAGTTTCTTGTTGAAAATATCTATGTGGCTTTTGGAGACTAGGTATTCCAACAATCAGTTGAAATTCCAATGTGTAGCAATTACGCTCCCTTATTAGCAGACTTATTTTTGTATTCAAATGAAGCAGAATTTGTGCAAATTCTTATGAATGAAGAAAAGAAAACAGTTGCTGTGGCCTTCAACGCGACATTTAGATATATCGACGACGTATTGTCATTTTGCAATGAAATTTCCATTCCTTTGTCCATATGATATATCTTGGTGAGCTTGAGATAAAAGATACCACAGAGTCTTACACATTTGTTTCATACTTGAATATTTTTCTTGAAAAGACGTAAATTGCTGTCTAACAATCAAGCTATATGATAAACGCGATGACTTCTATCGTCAATGTTCCTTACTTATGCAGCAATATAACTTCATTACCTGCATACGGAGTAAATAAATCTCAGTTGATTCGATACGCAAGAGCATGCTCTACGAATAAACAATTTCAGACACGAGGTAAATTATTGACAAGCAAGTTAATGGGACAAGGACAGCAGTCTCGTTTAAGGTCATCAATTCGTAAGTTCTATGGTCGATACAATGACCTTGTCAAGAAATACAATCAATCATTGAGTCAAATGCTGAATGGCGTTTTTGATAGAAATTGTTAGTCCATTATCTATACACTGAATTGACGACGGATTTTTTCCGTTATTTCCCGATCATGACAAGGAGCACAAGGCAGGAATGACCAGTCAGCAGGGGATGCTCACTCCTCCATTGCACCTGATCCCACCTCTGATGTCTAGAAGGTCCACGTTTCCTTTACTCCCTATTTTTGTATTGTGTTATGGACTTTGAGATTTTATACTGTTCGTTATCTTCATAGCCTTCTTTTGTAAAGATGTGTTTTAATTAAAGGTTCAAGTGCCACATCAATCAAATTGAGGACTCAATTCAAATTTAAAAGACGTGGGCTACAGTCCCTGAAACCATATACTATTTCATTTTTAGTGGCAACTTACAACTACATATGTTTGCAATCCAGCGCCACTATGAATATTAGAAAATTTTTCTGGAACTTTTGAAAATACCCAACTGGAAATCTCCTACGTTTTACCTTTATCTTTCTCTTTTATGTAGTAATTCCACTATTAACTGCATTTGTTTTTATACATCTCCCGACATATTCAACAAGAACATGCTCAATTTTAAACCAAGACAGACTTCAGACAAATAGGTCGGAACACCAATAGCCTCTTAAAGTCAGTCTCGTAAATAATCATGAAAATGACCTCATTGGAAAATAAAATCTTTTATTGGTCGTGTTTTTGGGTGAATTGTTTAATACCAAATTCTTAGACTATTAGATTATTGAAAAAAAATATTAATTTGGCAATTGAATTTGACTGCTTGGTCAAAGCAATATGAATGGAATGAAGACTTTAAACGAGACTGCTTATATGTTTAGTTCATTAACTTGTTTGTCAATAACATACCTTGTTTTAAAAATTGTTTGCATGTAGAGCATGCTCAAGCGTATCGAATACTTATACAAATAATCAATTATGAGTATTTTTAGCATTTACCAAGAAAGAAGGTTATTTTCTCTTCGTTTTTGCCAGGATTTTTCTTTCTTTCCTCTCCTCTTTTGCATGAATGCAAGCATTGTTCAACTGATATGTCTTTGCTTTTGACTTGATGCTCATGTGGGATTTCTGAAATGGAATAATTCGATCTTTTTTAGGTAGTTTTGCCTTGTTTGTCATTTTGAATTAATTTGCCACTGAATAATAATACAGGTTGAATGAGTTTTTTTTAAACGATCCTTTAAGATAATATTTTTGGATATGGTAACTTAGAAGAGATTTTGAATACTAATAAAACTATAGCAGTTTTATTAGAGAGTCATTATTTGTGATGGAAATAATTTTCTCAAACTTATAAGTATTTAGAGGAACATATAAGTTTATGACAACAATACGTATTATTTTTTGATAATAAGTTTTACACGTAAAACAACAAATATGGACATTTCATGACATAATGAAATTCAATACCGAAATTATATTTGTTACGTAAATTACATATTCTTCAAGATATGTTAGTATTAGTCCATCTATCAGTTTTGTCTGGAAATCTGTGGTTACAAGTTCTAAATCTTGTTAATACAATTCTTAAGTCTTTTGAGAATTCAATTCTCGGCAAAAGTTGTATTTGAAAATCCGGTAATTTATACATTTAGATGAATTTTCTATGTTCATATGCAAGTCTTGTAAAAATTAACCATCCTCTCCTGTTATTTTTCTGTTTGGGAAGATAATTCTGAATCAACTCGTCGTTTTTTTTAGGATATCTGATCCCCAGCCAGGAAGGATAACTCTCTAATTTATCATTTATTTCTAAATCTCTAAATCTTTTCATGCAACAATTTTCATTTGGTGTGTCACAACGTGGTTTAATAAAGTTAATATTTCTATACCAAAAAGTATTAGGAAAATTATATATTTATTGAAATTAAATTTCTCTGATCTAGCCTTATATACAAATGTTAATTGGCATGATATGAAATTAAAGTTGATTTCTTATGTTTTGAACTGATAGGAAATTATTTAAACTATATGCATTATAAAATGATCGAGGTACGCAGCACTGTTAAGGCCTACTATGAGAAATCAACGGGAATAAGACGTGCATAAAGGGGGACCTTTTTAAAACTGAATTTATTTTAATTAAGCTGTTTTATTATCACAAAACACAAATACTTATTGAAAAAGCATAGTATAACCCACTCTCTACTGTGTGAATTTTGGTCCTATCGATGGACAGTCAGGTGATGAATGCATAGCTAGTGTACTGAATGCAAGTCATGAATGAATTTCAATATCGCAAGGGCATACCCTAGTTGAAATTAAAAATTCAAGTTATTATTTGTTACTGCATACTTTGTAGTTTTTGAAAAGTGCTGCTGCTTTAAATAGAATTCGCGTTTTAATAGTCTAATTTTCAGGTAAATAAGCCAATGTCGAAATATGTTTGACTTTAACCAAATATTTTGTGTACTTATAAAATCATGCCCTCGATTTAAAGAAAGCAGCAGCACTTTTCAAGTGAAGAAAAATACCCTTTATCTATATTCAAAAAATGGTTAAGATCTATGAAGTGTATGCCCTTGCGAAAGTGCGATTTTATGAGGCATCTCGATGTCAAATATACGTAACATGTACATAAAAACACGACATAATTATTAAAATACATTCTCTTGACAGCTAATTAATAATCGCACTAAATAAAGAATATGCATTGGTATTAATCGACTATTTAAAACCTGTAAATAATATTCCGTTTAATAATAAAACACATTTTCATTATTAAAAAATTCCTCAATCTGCCTCTTACACCACATGAAATACGTCATTTTTACCAAAATGACGTCATGTTTACAAGTTCATCGTGATCAGTGGTTTGTCTTTAACCAGCTTCATGGGATTTAACTAGCAAGTTTTTGCAATGCATTGATATGTTTTATTGTTGTTCATTATGCTAATACAATTAAAAGTTGCAAACTATTTCATTTTCAGATGTAATTAGAAATACATAAAAGCCATATTTGTGTGTGACGTCACAGTAAACTTTTCCCGTATAAATTAGGCCCCGCCCCCTTGTTCAAGCCTTAACAATACTGCGTAAATAGAAGAAACTAAAGTGTTGTGTAAGTATAAAAATCATTGAAATTTCTTTAAGAGCCTTTATACCTATCATTCGATCTTAACAAATTTTCAATTATTAGGAATTCCTACACTGCATAGATATTGAACATATATAGAAAAAGCCTTTGATGTGTTCTTACTTTTTTTAATTTACAGTCTCGCTGGACACGCATTTCGGGTAATGTCAGTCAACATCGATTAAATGAGGAATGAAGAATAAATGCCATCATTTAAAAAGTCCAAAATACAGGGAGGCATAATCTTTCAATTTGTGACAGAACTTCATTTCTGCTATGAATCCTGTCGATGGTTTTGTCAGACGTTGAGTTTAATATGAAAGGAGATCCAAACACTTTGTCAGAATGGATTAAATGTGTTAGAAATATATTGTATAACGCAAATAAAAGGATCAGGTTTTGCTTCTAAACTGCTAGAACCAATATCGTCTTTGTTTAAAAACTCATTTTTAAAGGTGTATTTAAGAAGAATTTCGAATTATGTTTTCGTCAAGAAAACAAACATTTACTATTAGATAATTTTCAAGGATAACTTTTTTTCATAATCGCAGTGTTTTAATACTTTTGATATTTCATTCATCTCATACCTCCTCGGCTACAACTACACAGTATTTCTAAACTTTATAAACTTCTCTTTAAAACAAATTAAAGATGTATTGCCGGGCCCATCATCTATTTAAAAAAGCCCCTTTCTCTACCCCTTACAAACAAATTCCAAAAGGAGGTTTAGAGGTTTACCATCACCATTTTTTCTTTTGCCATGGACTCAAAAAACATATGTCTTTTCTACAAATTTTACAACCATCCCTTAATAATAAATAATTATAAAGATACGAAGATACGAAATTGATATCAAAGACGGTGTTTTAAAGAAATAGAAGTCAGAAACTTTCGTATTATGCAATTGGTCTACAACAGAAATACTTTGTTTATAATCAGAGTTTATAATCACTCTGATTCTACATAAAAGTAGACTATACTTGATGTTTAAAGAATGATAAATTTCCTCTTTAAAACATTTAAGTAGTCTTTGTATGGAGAACACATTATTTGAATTCATTGCAATTAGCAGAATTTGTGCTTTTACAAGTCAGCTTTTTATATTCCTAAGAAGCTGAATTTATTGAGAACTTCTTCCTGAGATGCCAAAACACTTGTTTTGATCTTCAGCTCTTCATTCAGATAAATCGACAACAATGTATTCAGTGACAATATTTAGTCTTCCCAATGTACTCCAATAATTTTAGAATAAAAGGCTTTACTTTGCCTCCCATATTTGGACGCTGTACTAATTAAAGATGAAAATGGCAATCTAATTACTAAATTGTATCACAGAAAGAAAATTAACAATCTCGTTAAAACAGAATTTCGTAACTTTTATTGTTGTTCCAATGACTTTCTAAAAAAAAAAAAACAACCTATCATTATTTGTATTTTGGCTGAAAGTTTCATGCCTATTTTCATACCCTTGTTTCCATTCTACATTTAAAATGACTACGGAATGTTTTGTATACTCAGGGCTTATGTTGTTTCCAGTGCTCCCTGTTATGTAATGTTTACAAAATTTGTATTTTTCTATGTGAGCTTTTGGAGATTGATTATTATCCGTTATCTGTTTTTTTTTTCTTAGCGATAATTCAAACACCATTTGAAGAAAAAAGTATCTTTAAAATTATTTCGAATTGATAATGTGTTGTTTAAATGAATGCAACAGTCATTTTATTTTTACTTTTGTTCAGTTTGAAATCGTAAGCTCGTCATCTGAAATTAGGAGTTTTTAGTACATTACTTCTCTACATAAACATTTGAAATCAATCTTTTATTTCTGACTAACTACAATTACTCATACGTATTCTTACATGCATAATGTTAAGATAAATAATAAAAATAAATTATAAATTATAATCACCAGTTAGCAGTGGTATTTTCTCTTCAATGCTGCAAGGTTCTTCCCTTTTATTTGGTTCAATTTTGTAAGATTCAACTGGTTTGTCTTTACACTCTCGTTTGTTTTCGTTGTGTTCTTCAACTAATGGTATTGAATCCATGCTCTTCGGACTGTATTTTTCACTTTGATCTGGTATTTTATGAAAACAATCATTGTATGATGTTTAAACAATCTTTCCTATCAGTTTCCCTGTCATACGTAGCTTCACTTCATAAATATTTCAAAATTTTATTTTAAAAATTAAGCAAATATATATATTTATCACATGTTTTCCCCTTTATCCCGTTGATATAGCTCATGTGATATCTTTTTCGTATCAACACTATGTACTCCTACGCCACGTGACGTAATGTAAATAAACAAATACATGTGCATGATGGAGAGAATGACTAAATTTGTCAAATTTTACTTTATTTGATATATTTTAACAAATTTTCATTCAGTAATAAAAAAAATAAGTGCAGAAATACTTTCTTTCTTTTATTTTTGTACGAACTATTTCATACAGCGTAATATTATTTATTAAGTTATTTGGTCCGAGGTAACCGAAAGGGAACTTTGAATTAGAAATAAAGACAAAATACACGTTTATAGTGAACAAAAATATGTGATAAAAAGAATCTCCCATGGTCTGTGGTTTGATATGATTTTTATCCAACTCGTTGTGTGTTTTCTATCCCCTCGCAAAGGCTCGGGGATAGAAAACACACAACTCATTGGATAAAAATCATATCAAACCACAAACCATGGGAGATCCTATATATATATAATACATGTATATATATTTACTTCGCGGTGATTTTTTCCCATTTCTAGTACCATTATCGTGGTGTCTTCTGATAAAAAACCTTGGGAACTGACTCTTTTTGAACAAAATCATAGCAAAAACTACAATTCCCAAAAGACTCCCAAGTACAGTGAACGTAGGAACTAGTATTGGTATCAAATTCTTCTTTTTTTGTGCTTGTATAGTGGCATTTTGTTCTGTAAATGTCTGGCTCGAAGACTCATTTTTATTTCCCATCGTAGTTCTGAAAAGCAATTTTAGCCAACATAATCATGAGTATTTGTTAAAAAAAAACATGCGTCATTCGCTTTTTTATTATATGTAGATGTTCACTCGATTACCCTTTCCTCTTCAAACACAATTCATCAACGCTGAAACACTTCATAGTAGGTTCAATCCGGATACAATTTTGATCTGTGAAAAGAACTGAGAGTATTGTATTAGCAATACATTTTCTCTACCAGCAAGTATTATCTGGTTCCAATTAGAAAGATAAAGATGCAATAATTCCGTAAAAAATCATTTAAGCGGAATATTAATAATGTAAACTTGATCTGTAACGCATCAAGAAAAAATCAGCTCAATATCCTCAAGCGTTAAAGAAAATTATTTGAATGATAATTTAATGAAGTCAAAAAATTTAGATCACAATGAAGTCGCTTACATTGATATAATTGGTCAGTGAAATAATGTGCATCAGGGCATCCCTTTGTGAAATGAAGACAGGTATAACTGTCCAGTGTGGATGGTGGTTCAAATATAACACACAAATCTATGTAATGCAAAATAAAATGCTATTGACATTCTTTTTTCATTCTTTATACATGTATGTTATGTTCACAAAGAACGTGAAAAGTTATTGAACCAGTTATTGATTAAGTCTCATACTGAGATATTCACATTTTTTTTAAGAACGTTTTTGAATATAGACTGTACTGAATAAAGATACATTATATCTCTTTATTTTAAGAGTTAATCTATTTACTTGTAAGCATTAATTTTTGCAATAAATTATCACTATATATATATTGAAAATAATCTTTTATTTATGAGGAGGTACAAACCTTTTCCAAATATGCTCCTGGTATGTGGATAACAGAACTCAACAAGTTGTGTTAGGTCTCTTGTAGCCACACAGTGGTATCTATTTTTAAAGTCAGTAGAATGGATTGAACAATTAAGTCGCCTTGAAGCTGACTCCCATTCTGTTCGGTTGTTTGGGCAGGCGTCAACAGTGTATATTTCTGGTTTTTCAAAGGGATATGTGACCTTTCAGAGAATACAAAAATATTTGAAATAATACCCAGTCTGTTTAATTTTCATTTGGAGTTTAAAGCAGAGTGTAGTCAAGATCGCAGATATCATATCATAATATAAATATCAATCATCTTTATGAAAGACGAAATAAGATAAAAAAATTTAAAAGACAATCACCTCTGAAATAAAATCTCTTATTTAATAAAAATCTAAAGTACTTACAACTCCGCTTTCCTGGGTAATCGAGAAAGTAAAAAGAAGAAATATCTGTCCAAGTTTCATTATCTGAAAATTATGATATAATTATTATTCTTATTTGTTACTTTTTGATAAGAATGATATAATGCATTTATCATAACATGTATGATTTGTCACAGTAGTCTAGAGATCCATAGATCCTGGTTGTAACTGAGACTGTCGAAACCACAGCCCCGTGCCACAGAAGATGCTGGCACAAAGAAAATTCCTCAGTGCGAAAAGGTCAAAATTAGCAAATCTTCAACATGAAATAATATTGTCGTCATATAAGTTTTTTACTGTTTTGAGAGGGGTGTTAAAAAACAAGCAATCTAACATGATCATATACCAGTGAAGGACTTCATATTCAGACCTGAACACGGCACTTAGGTCCTTTGAGCAGTTGGAGGTTCTATATCATGGGAATGCCTGCATATCAAATAACCAACCACCTCCTGGTGGCCGGTAAGACAATCACTGATCGTAGTATACTGGGAATAAAATTACGTATTTTTGTGCGGGGAGGAGATGATCAAAATTTTTTGTACAGTAACAAAAATATCTTTTATTCAACGGAATATTAATTTTTATATTTCAGATAGGTTGTTAATATCAATGTAAAATATTTGTATATTGTTATTATTTAATTATTATAGAGAGAAAGTGTGTTATTTATTTCACCATGTCTTGTGTACAAGTTTGATTTATATAACATCGGAATGAAAACTTAAGTCGCCTTGTTGTAAGAGCACACACTTTTAAATAGATCTTAACCATTGTTTGAATATGAATAAAAATATAGATACAGGATTTTCCTTAACTTGAAAAGTGCTACCGCTTTCTTCAGATCGAGAGTGTGACTTAATAAGGACATAACATAAAATACTTGGTAAAGGTCAAACAGATTTGTAAGTAATTATGTTATATGATAATAAAACGGCTTTATAAAAAAATTCAATTAAAGAAGAACTTCCCGATTTTGTCATGTCTATATTCCGTTGATTTTTTCATAGTTAGCCTTAATAGTGCTGTGTCCTTCACAACTATTATCCTGCTGAACGCTAAATTGCATTGAAGTAAATGGAGTAAATAATTTTAAAAACATCATTGATTTTAAAAGGGCCACCATTAAGGAACACCGATCTTTTATGTGACATTTTATTTCATTTATATATTTGATTTTCTTGAATATTACACAGGGTTTTTCTTGATAGGCAAAACATTAAAAATAAGACTCTGAAACTTTGTTAGAATGGGTTCAATGTATCAAATACCAGACGTATGTTCACATATCTCATCACGCAATTCAGTGACAAAGAAACCCGAACGATCTTTCTTTCTACAGTAATTCAGAGGGTAAAAAAAAGAGATAAACTGCACGGTCTGTATGTACTGGTCCATGCTTTCAAAGCAGATGACAACATTGCTCTTGTTTGTAAAGGTAATTACGAGGGACGTTCAAAAAATTATGTCATTTGGGTTCGGAAAGTACCAAAAAAACGCTTTTCTATGATTTAGTCTTAATGATGTAACCAAAATATTATCTTTTAATTAAAACACATGTCCATAACATTTTCATACAATTTCTAATTGTTTTTAAAACACATTTTTGAGTATGACCCTTCGTATACTAAAATATGGCATATCCTATAATTTGCTGTACTTGTTTATTTTCTCTCTGATAGATGTTTTTCTAAACTAAGGAAATGAAACAAGCCAAGGATTGAAAGGTCTGGCAAATTTTGTTCGCGTGACCAAAAAAATTAATTTTCTGTTTATCCCCAAAACTCCTTTACTCTTCATGGCCTGTGGGTTTTGACGCTGTCATGAAGAAATTTAATGTAGTGAATTTCTCATTCTGTTTCCTTCCTCTCATAAATCTTTCAATTTTTTTGCAAAAATGTTTTCTAGACTCCTCTAGAAATTGAAAATTGAACTCCCCCCCCCCCGAAAATGAATTTGAACAAGACCGCTAATATTTAAGAAAATAGCATATAAAACTGTTTTTGTTTTCTTGCAATTCTTTGCTTCTTAGGCCTTTGCAGTTTTGTCAAGTGCATCTAATTGTTAGTTTGTTGTTAGGGTTTAAAGCCAAATGGATTCAAGTTTCAGACATTTAAAAAAAAAATTGTTTAGATATACCTACAAGCTGTCGTTTTCACTCATTCTTCAAAACATCAGGTGAAATTTGAGTATTAAACTTTTTTACTATCAAATGTTTCTTTAAAACAGTGTGAACTACCCCAAACATGATTTTTATCAATTTTGTTATGTTTCCTAAAGTCAATAAAACATAACCAGTCATAATTTGTTGAATTTTCGCAAATTTACAATGGCTGTTGTAAGTCATTGTTACCAAGGACGCTACCCATTCTTGATGCCCATTATATAATTTTTGTTTATTGAGATCTACTTGTTCACGTGTCTACAAAACAGATATTGGATGCTGTAAATTTCACATATTTCAGTTAATATATTTTTGAGAATTAATAAGTTTTACAGCTGCTTTAGGGAGGTACAGGACCTTTTGCTGAAAAAAATCCTGTCGATCGATTTTTTTCGTTTTCCCTTATTTTACTTTTTTATATGTAATTAACATTTTAAAACGGTCATGTCATGGGATTTCCTGACTAAAGTATCAGTCACATTATCCAGCGATGGGGTATGCGATGAGGAACCGATGCGTTTTTTTTCATGAAAATGGTTGCCGGCCGAGCACCACTAGTGATCGGACGGTGACTGGGGCCATTTTGCGAATCGGTGGGGTCATCGGTAGGAAATAATTAGTAGTTAAAATTCAGCGATGTCTCAAACGATGCCTCACATCACTCCTCATCGGCAAACCATCATTAAAACATCTTTCAAGGATCGGCCGATGTATGGCAAAGCATCTTCCAATATCCGTTGAATCTGAGGTCATCGGGGGGTTGAGGTGTTTTCAACAGGTAACGGCCGGTCATTGGTCGATGTTCGACCAAACATTGACTCATAGTCGATCGATGTACGAACGATGTTCACCAATGAATGAGCGATTTAATATACATCGGCCGATTATCTTGGAACATCGTTTTATGATTAGCCATGCATCGCTTGGCCTTTGTAAGTCCGGCCGGCCACCACGCCATTTATATCATAAAAGGCATTGGTCTCCCATCGTATAACCATCGCTGGAGAAGGTGACTGAAACTTTAAGGACTATTAGGCCGATGTGGACCGATGTTGGGGCATCGTTAACACCACCGATTACCACCGATTACCACCGGTCTACGGTTACCGGCCGGGAAATGTGACCTAGACATTATTTAAAAGATATCGCCCCACAAATACCGCCCTGTGTAGAGTTTGTATGGACTTTAGATACTTCATGTTTACGGGCCCATGTACATGTATGTTTGATATGTTCTTCATTTATATTCTAAGAAAAGTTTTACTTGTATAAGTAATACTATCATTTGGATTTATTGTTAAATATAAAAAAAAAAATCAGAATTAAATATTATCTTGCATGATTAACTGTCTGTTGGCTTTGAAATGCGTTACTGAGGATGTGTGAAGTTGCTAAATTGACTATGTGAATAAACAAATAAAGTGTTAAATTTACAGATTAAAGTGTAAATTTTACAGATTAAAGTTTAAATTTTACAGATAAAAATTTACATTATACAGATAAAAGTGTAAAATTTACACTCTAAAGTGATAATTTTACAGATTAAAGTGTAAATTTGACAGAATAAAGTGTAAAATTTATAGATTTAAGTGTACAATTACAGAGTAAAGTATATGTTTTAAAGATAAAAGTGTAACATTTACTCTTTAACGTGTAAAATTAACAGATTAGAGTGTACAATTTAAAGATAATAGTGTATTTTTTTTAATTTACATTTTGACTCATAATAAACAAAGAGATAACTGAACATATTTACATTTATGCCACACACACACACACACACACACACACACACCCACGCACGCACGCACCCTCGCACACACACCCTCACACACACACACACACACACACACACACACTTAAATACCAATTTTTGATAAAAACAGACCGTTTGCCAACCAAGATATTAGAATTGTACCACACCGGGATATTTAAAAAATTAGTTTTTACACATTTACAATAATTTAAATACTTCATGACTTCCAGCCATGATTTTAATACATCTTGCCAGAAAGCATTGTTTTAGGAAGTAAATGCTCTAAAATAAACAGATCCCTAAAATCAAATAACTTCTCAATAACATCTTTTCCATTCAATGCAAAAAAAAAATCTATCCATGGTCTTTGTTTTTAAGATAACCTTTTCATCCAAGAAGATTTTAAAGCAATTATAAAATTATCTACATCGACCATTTTTAAACTTCCAGAAAGATAGTCTTGAGTGGCAAGGGATCGCTTTATCTTATCCTATTTGGACCTCCATAAAAATTTTAAAATATCTTTTCGCAAATCAACTTAAAACTGTTTTCTAGGAGATGGCAAAGAAATAAATAATTCATTAAGCTTAGGTAGGATAAGAGTCTTAACAACAGTTATGCGACCAATTGGAGTTATGATTCTTAGCTTCCATTGTTTAATCAAAGCTCTAATTTTAGGTATTTTTGAGTCATAAATAATATCAACAATTTCTTTAAGATGAACTGAGAACTGAATTCCTAGTAAGTTGAAAGTTCCCCATTCTAGTTTCCACCTTGTGTTATGGAAAACTTCTTTTGAATACTTTTTTGATCCAATCCACGAGATGTTGATTTTCAATCCTGAAAGTTTTGAATAAAAATCAATGGTATCAAGAGCAGCAAAAAGGAATTTTTTTGTGAACCATCTAGAGCAAGAAAAGTGTCATCAGCATACTGAGATAATTTATGCTCTTTATTATCTACCACAATACCTTAAATGTTCTTATTCTGTTCAAATAAAATTGCCAGAATTTCTGCACATAGAATAAATAAATATGGAGAAACAGTGTCACCTTGTCTGCAACCTCTTTGTATATCAAACCGATCAGATAAAAATCCACTTTGTAAAATAGAAGCTTTAAAATTAAAATTTAGAATCTTGACCCAGTTTATAATCTTTGAACCAAAACCAAAATACTTCAAAATCTTTATATGTATAAGTCCATGAAATTGAATCAAAGGCTTTTTCGAAGTCAATCAAAACTAATAAACCTTGATTGTTTTTAGAAGCTGTGTAGTGGATTAATTCATACATGAATCTTGTATTTCTCACATATACCTTTATTCCTCACTTTCATAAATCCTGATTGAGTATCTGATATTAAATAATCTAATTTTATTTTAATTCTTTGTGCGAGACATCGTGATATTATTTTATATAAAACATTTAGAAGTGTTATTGGGCGCCAATTTTTTTTTTAGAAACTGTCTAAGTTAAACGCCTTTTGGAATACATGAAATTATACCTAATATTTGTGATATTGGGAGCTCGTTATTGATAAAAATACATTTAATTGCATTTAGTAAATAAGTTTTTAAAAAGTTCCAAAAGAATTTTAAAAATTCAACCCTGTAACCATCACTACCTGGAGATTTGTTATTTTTCATATTTTTAGCACTTCTGCTACTTCCTTTTCATTAATATCACACTCAAGTTCCTCAGATGCATGCTTATCTGACTTTGGGAACTCTTGTCCTTAAATAATTCTTCTAAATTAATATATAAGAGCTCAGAATATGAACTTGTATTTAAATGCTTATAGAATAATTTCACATGATTTAAGATCTCTGCCTGATTATATATTGTACCCTCTCTTCTACTTCTACCTTTTTATTAGTTTTATTTAAAATATTCCTGAATACTAAATTACAAAAATACTTTGTCAGTTTTCCCCCTTCTTCAATCCATTGAGTTCGTGATCTTATAATATGTCCCTGCAATTTTTCTTTTCTCAAATTTCCAAGGCTTATTTTTTTTTCATCTAAAAGTTCAAAATTAATTTCTGTCATTGTTTCTAAATGTTCAATTTCCTCAAGTATTTCTGAATTTTGTCTTGATTTTTTCTGAAAGATGAATAAGAAATAGTAACCCCTCGAATTTCCAACAAACGGACTTAAAAAAACAGACTGCCATCAATTTGAACATTACATTGACTACCATCATTATTTGGAACATGTAAATATTGGGCAACTACTTTTCTATAATATCCTTTACTTTTTCAACATATATTTTATCTATTAATTAGCTATCAATGAATTTCCATAGACCTCGCCCTCTTTCGAAAGCATCAAATTTTAATTTCATTATAACTGAAGAATGATCAGACCTGTTACAAGGTTTAATAGCAAAGTTTTCAACCAAATTTGAAAGACTTTCTGAAATAAGGATATAGTCAAGGCGACCTTGTTTTAATGGATTGTTTTCAACCAGGTATATTTATATTTTTCTGGGTTTTAAAATTCTGTAGTTGTCAATTAACTGAATATCTTCCATTCCCTATGATAATTTCTCACGTGCTGTACGGTTACTGACACTACGATAGTTGAAAGTATCTAAAGAAGTGTTTAAGGCAAGATTAAAGTCGCCACAAAGTAACAGATATTCATTATCAAATTCAAGAAAAGTTTCTCTAACTGTGTCATAAAAATCTGGATTATCAGAATGAGGACCATATATGTTTATGATAGTAGTTCTATTTTCTTTAATTGTAATGTCTAATGCCAGCATATTCCTGCTATTATCACTTTTTACACTGTGTATTTTAAATTCAAAATTATTATTAAACGTTATAGCAACCCCTCTTGCAATAGATATAAAAGAATTAAATATACATTTAAAACCCCACTGCACTACAACATAGGTATCAATTTCTGTAGTAAAATGAGTATCTTGCAGACATATAATTGAATATCCTTTTTTCTGTAAAAATTTAAAACATCTAGTCGTTTTGATGGAGCAAAAGTGTAAAAATTTAGAGATTAAAATGTAAATTTTACAGATTAAAGTGTAAATTTTACAGATTAAAGTGTAAATTTAACAGATTAAAGTGTAAATTTTAGATACATGTATTTAAGTTCAAATTTAACAGATTGAAGTGTAAATTTAACAGATAAAGTGTATGTTTTACAGATTAAGGTGTAAATTTTACACTTTAAAGTGTAAAATTTACAGATTAAATTGTAACATTTACAGATTAAAGTGTAACTTAAACACATTTAAGTGTAAAATTTACAGATTAAAAATTAATGTAAATTTTACAGATTTGAGTGTAAAATTATCAGATTAAATAAAGTGTAAAATTTAGATTAGAGTGTAGTATTTAGAGATAAAAGTGTAAATTTTACAGATAAAAATGTAAATTTTACAGATAAAAGTGTTAAATTTACAGATTAAAGTTTAAATTTTACAGCTTATAGTGTAAATTTTACAGATTAAAGTGTAAAATTTTCAGATTAAAGTGTAAATTTTACAGATTAAACTGAAAATTTTACAGATTAAAGTGTAAATTTTACAGATTTGAGTGTGAAATTAACAGATTAAATAAAGTGTAAGATTTACAGATTAAAGTGTAAATTTTACAGATTAAAGTGTAAATTTTACAGATTAAAATGTAAAATTTAGATATTTAAGTGCAAATTTAACAGATTGAAGTGTATATTTAACAGATAAAGTGTATGTTTTACAGATTAAGGTGTAAATTTTACACTTTAAAGTGTAAAATATATAGATTCAAGTGTAAAATTTACAGATTAAATTCTAACATTTACTGATTAAAGTGTAACTTAAACACGTTTAAGTGTACAATTTACAGATTAAAATGTAAATTTTACAGATTTGAGTGTGAAATTAACAGATTAAATAAAGTGTAAAATTTAGATAAGAGTGTAGAATGTGGAGACAAAAGTGTAAATTTTACAGATAAAAGTGTAAATTTTACAGATAAAAGTGTAAAATTTATAGATTAAAGTTTAAATTTTACAGCTTATAGTGTAAATTTTACAGAATAAAGTGTAAAATTTTCAGATTAAAGTGTAAATTTTACAGATTAAAGTGTAAATTTTACAGATTAAAATGTAAATTAAACAGATTTGAGTGTGAAACAAAGAGATTAAATAAAGTGTAAAATTTACAGATTAAAGTGTTAAATTTACAGATTAAAGTGAAGAAATAAAAATAAGGTAAAGTGTACATGTGGCACTAATACGCTTCCGTAATGAACACAGAAGGATAGATGTTTTCATATTGCCCTTCAATCTTTTAGTACGCGACTATATCATGGATCTGATAATTTTAATCCATTCTGACAAAGTGTCAAAGTCTCCTTTTTTATATCTTGCACATCGTCTGGCGTAATTTTCACTAGAATCTATAATATTTATGAAATTCCAACGACAGTTGAAGGTTCGGGGTTCCCTATATTTAGGACTTTAAATTGTTATCCGTAAGAGGATATCGATCCGTTTTCTAAGTATTCTATTTATAAATCCCTATCAGCTGAGATAACTTACATTCCCGTTGGCACGCATACACTTTTTCTGAAAATTAGAAGACCGAATTTTACATTGGTATGGAGACATCTCCAATTCATGCTTAGGTAACAAAAAATATTAATATTGCTTTTTTTAATTTGTATTGCCTTATCAAGGAAATGTCAGGGTTTCGTGATTAAGTCGCACAGGCGTGCCGAGAATTGTCGTGAGAGAGATAGAAAGAGAGAAAGAAAAAAAGAGAAAGTTTCATAATGATAATATATGATTTGATAAAGATACATTTAAAGATTTTACAAGCGCTTAACATCGATGAATTAATGATTGGTATTGGTATACAATTCGAACAAAAAGAGACGTTAACAAAGGAAATTTCTTATAAATTAGTAGTTAATAAGGATGACAATTTGATATTGGTTAACCGATTCGTGGGTCGGAACGATAGAAATCGTTTAGAAAATTTGTTGTCAGTTATTTTAAAAACCTTACATATATGTAAATTTGATCGCAACTTTCATTTTGATAAATTAGTTTTGAAAAAAAGTAACTTACTTCAACCTCTGCAAAATTGTTGATAAATAAGTATTTTCCTTTTACAAGCATAATAAAATGATTGTTTTGATACTAATTTCGATGATTCCGAGTAAAAGAGAAGCATACAAATTGGTAACCACCACGAAGTATAAAATTTGATATCTTTGTATTTTTTCTAAGCATTTTCAAACCACAAAATAAATCCCTACAAAGAAAAAAAAATCAAACAAGTTGTCTTGTAGACGCTTGTTTCAGAAAAAAAATCAATAAGGTGTTAACGGAAAAGAACTTACTGTCATTGTAAATTTAGCATATATTCATCAGCGATTCAAAGTTATAAATGCAAAAATATACTTACATTTGTTTTTAGTATAGAATAGTCAAATCAGAATTTATAAACATGGTAACTTCAGATAATATCTAGAATGAGCAGGTATAGCTTCCTTCAAGGTCAGAGTGTCCTTTATCTTTTCCTTATTCCACTTAATATGCCTTCTTTCTATTGGTGATGCAGATAAATAAACCCAGTATATCAATGTGTCACTGGGAAACCCCTTTCATGATTGGTTGTACTCAATATTTATGTTTTTAAAACAAGATAACCTATTTCACTCTCCCATAAACTTAATCGATAAGTTTATCTGTATTGGATTTATTATAAATAGGTAGACAAGGATATGGAGATTACGAACAGTATTCAATATCAAAGTCCGTGAAACAATACAAAATAGGAGCAGAGCAAACACGAACCTCCGAAACATAAGAAGTGGGATCAGGTGCCATGGTGGAGCGAGTATCCCCTGCTGACCGGTCACACCCGCTGTGTGCTCCTTATTATGATCGGGAAATAACGGAAAAAGCCGTCGTCAATTCAGTGTATAAGTAATGGACTAACAATTAAGATAAAAAACGTCAGTCAGCATTCGTCTCAATGATGAATTGTATGTGCTGACGAGGACCTTGTATCGACCATAGAATTTACGTAATGATGACTTTAAACGAGACTGATGATATTTTTGTTTTATCAAATTGCTTGTTAATAATCTGCCTCGTTTTAGAAATTGTTCATAGAGCATGCTTTTGTGTATCGAATCAACTGAGAAATATACACTCCGTATGAAAGTGATGAAGGTATATTGCTGCATAAGAAAGGAAAGTTGAAGATAGAAAATTAAAGTCATCACGTTTATCACATAACTTGGTTGTTAGATTACAATCAACGTCTTTTTAAAGTACAATATCCAAGTATGAAACAGATGTGTCAGACTCTGTGGTATCTCTTATTTCAAGCTCACCAGGATATATGGTATCGACGTAGAAATGGAAAGAACACAGTACAATTTCAATACAAATTAAGCCCTGTATTTTTCTAAAATTTGAGAGTAATATAACAAATTAAAAATCATTCTTTCTGATTCATAGGAATTCCATGCAGTATGAATACACCGATCGTTTTTCTCAGAAAACATGCTAAATGCTTATTGTAATGTCATAAACTTATGCATTTTCCGGTATTTTCTTAACAAGTTGCAGAAGACATAAATTTTCAGTGATATTTTCTTTCAGGAAACACACTCTACCACTGTCGCACACAAAGATTTTGAGATATATGTGTCCTCCTTCATGCCATATTCTTTAATAATTTAACATGTTCATCTCCTCGACTCTTATTAAGCCAATTTCATAACTTTTTAAGAACATTAATTTCTAGGGCACAATAATGATTGATTGTATATTGCTTAACGTCCCTCTTGAGAATTTTTCACTCATATGGAGACGTCACCGATGCCGGTGAAGGGCTTCAAATTTAGACCTATACTCGGCACTCAGGGCCATTGAGCAGTGAGGGTTCTTTATCGTGCCAACGCCTACCGTGACACGGGACCTACGTTTTTAAGGTCATATCCGAAAGACCCGTGACTTTCACTTCTAGTGCCGAGCGCTTGGCGAAGGAACAGTCACTACCTATGTTTACGTCTTAGGTATGACGCGGCGCCGCGATCGAGAATCGAACCCGGGCCTCCCGATCACGAAGCGAACGCTCTACCACTAGGCTACCGTGACCGGTTAGGGCACAATAAAGCCAAAACTGTACCTTCTCCTAACCATTGTTAATTGACAATATCTCGTCGAAATATCTAAATGTCGAGTTGAAAGCCTCAAGTATTTTCGTCTTTTCATGCATAAGATTTTGCTTAAATTCTGCTTCATATGAGTTCAAAAATATGTCTGCTAATAACGAAGCGCAATTGGTACCCATGGGAAGTCCAATAAATTGTTGGAAGACCTGGTCTCCAAAAATCACATAGATATTGTCAATCAGAAACTCAAGCATCTTAAGTCAACTTCTGAGTACTTGTGTGTGCAATCAGAATGTGTTCTAACAAAATAATTTTGCAAATGACCAATGACCAGGTAAGTTAATTTATGAGTTCCATTTTTATTGAAAAAGCAGCTGTCCATGATATCAAAAAGACTGGCTTTTAATTTATCGTAGGGAATGGTTGTGTATAAGGTTGAAAAGTTCTAAGCTGTCAATTTTGGTAAAATCTTGTGATTTAAAATTGTGCAAAAGTTCTTTGAGGCACAATGAGGCACAAATTCTGTAACCCCGCCAAACTGAAGACTTACCTTTTATATATACTGCCATCCGGTAAATTCTAAATTTACAACAGGACACCGCCAAAATGATTAAAACGGAACAAGATGCAAAATTTATTCATAACATACCGAGTGTTTTTAATGATTTACAAAAAAATTAAAACGAAAAAAGAACATATAATGAAACGTTATGATTCTTAAGAATAGGTTTAATTGTCGTTGTTGACAGAAGTGTAATATTATAAGGATTTAAAGTTAAGATACGTTTTTCTCATATCTGAACATATAATTATATTATAAATATAACAAGCATTTTGAGGGCATTGCATAAGCAATACATGTCCCCTACCCGCCCGCCTTTTCTCTATAATGTCATTTATAATATGCAAAACTTATGTCCAAGGTAAAACTGCTTGATTTTGAGGTTGTGAATGCCTTTTACCTGTTAAAATAATCCACATGAAGACGAAAATTCATCTGATTTTTCCAACGTCTTTTCTCGCTTCATATATATGTCGACCATTGGAAGTTAGAGCATCACGAACCCGATCTAAATTAAATGATTATGAAAAATTAAAAATGCCTAAATTTTGTTAAAAATCAATGAAGCGAAACGACATTCAAACTTGATCTGTAAGTCATCAAAACACATTCACATACGAAATCTAATTACAATATCTGCATGCGTTTAGAAAAAAAATTCGGAAAACAAAGTAGGACAGACAGACAGACAGACGGGGACAGACAGACGGACGGACGGACAGACGCAAAGAAACCTTTTTTTCAAATTCGTTTTTTTTCACCGGTAGGGGGCTACTAATAATAAATAGAATTCGGAAATAATATCTAGGATGGGGCCTTAGTACTTTTTGTTAATCGTTGTACTATTCGACTTATTTGTCAAAAAATATATGTCACATCACTTCCAAGGGTTTCATATTAAATAGTTGTTCAAAATCACAACTATTATGTACAAGCACGTAAAGTCATATTTTATTTATTTTTAATAATGACATTTTAATTCAATTGGAAGGAGGTTAGCGTTCTCTCATAAAAAGGTATTGCTTTTACTTTTCGCTAGATAGACCATCTCTCGTTCGAAAATGTGAAGCCTTTGATAAATGATACATATATGTAGCTATGTGTTACAAATAAAAGTCGACTGACTATCAAAAAGCTAGTGCTTTACATTGAGAAAAAGGTATCCATACAACCCGTGAAATTAATCCCCTATACAGTAATTTATTAATTGTTTTCACAAATATATTGAGTGGAAGCAGTTAATGAATGTGTTAGGAAAAATAAGGTTGTCAAACTTTTCAGATGGCAGCATGAATAAAAGGAGAAGTAATCATGTAAATATGAACATATATTTTGCTTTTCTCTCATTAAAACTAATTTTTAATTCCGAATCCATTCTAATTACTAAATTGTCATTTTTTTCATTTCGGGTAGAGGTTTTCAATGTTTAAATTATTTCTAACGGACTAAAAACTAATATCAGAGGCCAAAATAGGATCAGATTTGATATGCATTACAAAAGTACATGAATGTACAAGCAATACAAAATGTTTATGAGATATTTCTAGCGAAATCACTTCTGTTTTATCAGACTTATTCAAGGGGAAGGTTTTGTACTAAATGTATTAATTTAAAACAATTCATTTTTATAAAGATCGCTTATGCTGCATTAATACAGATAAAGCAATGGAAATTTAATCCACAATGTCGATCTTTTTACTGTTTTTTTCTCATAACTAGAGGACATTGCAGATTACAAAGAAGTATATTTCATCTGTTAATAGATATCCTCACATAAGAACTGGGTTAGTCGGTCTTTTGCACGATACATATCACTATCAAGGTGTCCTTTTTCATCTAATTTTCGGAATTGTTTTCAATTCTTCGAATCTTTAAAGTGCGTAACACATAAACAGACGAAAAAAATATTTTTTAAATCTCTGCACAATATTATCTTTTTTTTAAACTATCAGGATACATTTTCATTTAGGCAACAAATAGACAATACATAATAAACAATTAAAGTGTAACAGCAGAGCAATCACAGAGCGCTAAAACTTAAGTATCAAACTTGACTATCAAAAAGCTTTACATTGAGAAAAAGGTATATTTAGTGTTCTCAAAAATGCACTGTGATTTCTATAGTTACCGTTTATTTCAGAATAATATTAACCATGTATTTGTAACTTATTCATTTACATCCACAAAGGAACTGCATGTTTAGGAACTGCACCAGGGCCCTTCAAAAAATATCAAATGAAGTATATATGGTCCTCAATTTAAATGTCAAATATCAATTTTGGGTGCTTTTACAAGATATTAAAGGGTTTTTACCATGCATCATGATTTTTTGATATAACAAAGTTTATATGCTATTAAAATAATCCATCAATTTTTTGTGTTAGAAAATTAATATTTTGAGTGTTTCAGCGATTCAAAGTTTAAATTTCTCAATATGCATATTTTGATCGCCGATGTTGCACGCCATTGCTCTGACGTCATAGGTGTCAGTCCTGGCCAAACGAGTACTTATTGTGTTTACAAAACGGCTCAATGGCTTCGTCAAAAAACCCAACTAGAAATTAAATAAATGATAATTGGTTATTTGATCGATAATTAGATATAATTTGTGGCGTTTGGATGAAAAATCAGCACAGGAAAGGTTTTAGGAAGTTTTTTACCTGCCAGGGACTTGGTCGGTGCGTGCATTTGTCTCCATTTAGAGCATTCGTTAATGTACGATCAAAATTTTTTCTGTATTATATAAAATATCTTTTTAATGGAAATAGAATTTTTTTTAAATAATAATTTATTAACATGTATCAATAAGCATTTTAAAAGGCCGGCACACACATCATGCAGTAAGTGTTGTGAAGTTCGGACATGTAATGGCGCACGACGCCATTGAAGATCGAAGTTTCCTTTCTATCAAATGATGGTCATTGCTGGAATAGATCGAAGATACACAAAATCTCTGCTAAGTATAATTTATTAAAATAACGAAGAAAAAAAGTATAACGACCATTTTTATAATTATTTAAGAAGTCAAACATTAATAATTCGATCTATTCAGTCGAAGCCAGGAGTTGTCACTAACGGCTTCGTCTTCAATACTCTATCCTCCTTTCACGGTATGTTTTTTGTTTAATTTTTTTTGTTGTTGTATAAGTTAATACAAATAATATTGAGCATCCATAGCCAAAGTTATATCGTCAATGTCAAAATTTCTTCCAGCCTAGTGGTGTATTCTTTTTCTTTCATTCATATATCTATACGGTATATGTTTTCTTACGATACGCTTTACGAGGTCTAATTGCCCATTGACTCCTATGACGTTTCAGTACCACGTGACCCCTATCTAATTAGTGGAGATTTCCAATCTGAAGACCCTAAATTACGGACGTATTATGGCTTAAATACGACAGTTTAAAACATTATTTTATAATTAAACGATAATTATATGTTCCAAGAATATAATAGTGTTTAATTTTTAAGAAATTTTGATGCGTGATAAAAACCCTTTAAGTCACAGTGCAGTAAAAATTGTCAAAAGTATTTTGAAAGAAAATAGAAAGCTTTTATTTTCTGAACATTTCCCTTAATATTTGATACTATACAGTCTAAATGACCTTAGCAAAGCGCATTGAACCTATATCTCTTGCCGCTTGATGTGGCAGCATAAATAAGTATACTTTTAATGGTCTGAATTTCAGGAACACATAATGTATAGGGGGAAAATAACTCGCGGTGTTAATATTCGCTATATTCACGATGTTGATGAATCCGTGAAAAACAGTGAATAAGTTTTCAAAATGTATAGATAAGGGAGGAAACTTTTCTTACATACCAAATCCGCGAATTCAAGAAATTGCGACAGCGTCAGAGAAGAGAAAAACGTGAAAATTACAACCCGTGAAATTAATCCCCTATACAGTAATTTATTAATTGTTTTCACAAATATATTGAGTGGAAGCAGTTAATGAATGTGTTAAGAAAAATAAGGTTGGCAGACTTTTCAGATGACAGCATGAATAAAAGGAGAAGTAATCATCTAAATATAAACATATAGGTAATATTTAATAGGATAACATTTATAGTTGAATCTGCGGCCATTGTTTATCATACCTACTTCTTTGCTTTTCTCTCATTAAAACTAATATTTAATTCCGAATCCATTCTGATTACTAAATTGTCATTCTTTTTCATTTCGGGTAGAGGTTTTCAATGTTTAAATTATTTCTAACGGACTAAAAACTAATATCAGAGGCCAAAATTAGATTAGATTTGATATGCATTACAAAAGGACATGAATGTACAAGCAATACAAAATGCTTATGAGATATTTCTAGCGAAATCACTTCTGTTTTATCAGACTTATTCAAGGGGAAGGTTTTGTACTAAATGTATTAATTTTAAATAATTCATTTTTATACAGATCGCTTATGCTGCATAAATACAGATAAAGCAATGGAAATTTAATCCACAATGTCGGTCTTTTTACTGTTTTTCCTCATAACTCGAGAACATTGCAGATTGCAAAGAAGTATATTTCATCTATTAATAGATATCCTCACAAAAGAACTGGGTTAGTCGGTCTTTTGCACGATACATATCACTATCAAGGTGTCCTTTTTCATCTAATTCTCGGAATTGTTTTCAATTCTTCGAATCTTTAAAGTGCGTAACACATAAACAGACGGAAAAATATTTTTTAAATCTCTGCACTACGAAAGCCCAGAAGGCTCATTCGAGATTCGAGATTCGAAATACGAGATTCGAGATTCGA
>PRKT01000622.1:253303-264809 GCA_003671525.1 Saccostrea glomerata | reverse complement strand
GGGGGGGGGGGGGGGGGGGGGGGGGGTGCAGACAAAAATATTATTTCAAACCTGAAAATTAACACTGACAGTGAAATTTGTTCAAACCCGAGAATCCTATTTCGGGGCGTGAAAAGGGGCAGGGGATTGAACTTCATTTAGTATCTAATTTCTTTTTGATTCACTACTACTTAAACTTCTACACCACTGTACCGTACCAAAACGAAGAGTTAGAAGGGGGGGAGGTTGGCAACCGCACATTTCCAATAGTATAAAAATTTTGTTTGGAAAAAAGGGGGATGCATGTACTGTTAATCTAAGTTTAGTATAATGTTAACAACCCTAAACTCAACTTAGATAACACGAAATATATTTATTCTTTATATAAATCTCTTATGACATTTAAGAAGTTATTATAAATTAATTAAGCATATCTTGCAGACCAAAATCCAATATGTCTTTAAATTTCGTTTTGATAATATATTACACTTTTTCTTGCGTTGAAATTTAATCAAATGACCTTCTCGGTATTAAAATACTGAACGATTTCTTAATAGTAAAAAAAAAAATAAAGGGGAGTAATTGAATCTCAAACCGCCTTTTGATTGGTTGGTTTGGATCTTGAATCTCGAAACTCGAATTTCGAATCTC
The DNA here is from genome assembly GCA_003671525.1 of Saccostrea glomerata. Taxonomy (NCBI): domain Eukaryota; kingdom Metazoa; phylum Mollusca; class Bivalvia; order Ostreida; family Ostreidae; genus Saccostrea; species Saccostrea glomerata. Next base: position 264,179 of record PRKT01000622.1, on the reverse strand, counting down.
GTATTTTGAATCTCGAAGGAGCCTTCTGGGCTTTCGTACTGCACAATATCATTTTTTTTTTAAACTATCAGAATGCATTTTAATTTAGGCAACAAATAGACAATACATAATAAACAATGAAAGTGTAACAGCAGAGCAATCACAGAGTGCTAAAACTTAAAAAAGTGAGAGTATGTGCCATGGAGGAGTCGAAGCCGCCGTTTTCTCCTTGTTATTATCGGACAATTACAAAGAAAGCAATCAACAAATCAGTTTGCATTTAAATACATGGAGATAACGAAAGGAATTCAAACTCGAAAGTCCACAAAACAACAGGAGCAAAGCGAACACTTCCAGGATATTAGAGTCGGGGTCGTCGGTGTCAGATGCCATAGAGGAGATAATAAATATTAGCATAACAATTACCATGAAAACATCAGTCAGATATATTTTATGGCTTGCAATAACATTGTATTGATTAAAGAACTTATAAGATGATGACGTAAAACAAGACTGCCGAAATTCTTGTTCCATCAACCTTATTCACCCCTACTAATGTTATTGTGATTTAAATTCAAGACACGTGGTTTAGGTTTACCTATTCAAAGGTTATAAGGGTAGAACTAGTTTTATAAATAAAATTGGCAGTAAACAGGGAATTGTTATAGTCTGTTTCTTCCGAAAACATGTCCTTTGAAAAATGTGTTCTTTCTGAAAGACTTTAATGATTTTCAACAAAAATGGACGGCTAAAAAGGGGGAAGGGATAAATGAAAATTAACATCTTATCATAGTTTACTGCAAAAATAACAGTTCACAAGCGACCGATACGCTGGTAAAAAAATGTGTTATATCATCTACACTGACAAAACTTTGTTTGCCTTATATGGCTATTGCTATTCATGCGCACAGAGGATCTTACCACGAGCAACTGGCCAATTGATGATTGAATACGTTTACGCCAAATACATGTTTACATGTTACTTCGAACACGTGGTTCAGGTCAATCTATGATCCTGTCAATGAAGTGCAAGATGAAAATGAAATGTTCTCATGAACAAAATGCAAACATTAGAAACAATGAAAAATATCACGGGTGTTTTTAACTTGTTGTTAACCAGAAAAATATGTTTAATAAAATGTATACGTAGTTAGTGTCAAGTTCAGAAACCAGAACTTCAAGGGTAAGGAAAACGAGCAGCTACTCGTATGCTTTTAAATGGACAAATTTTTTTTTAAAAATAACTATACTCGTGATCACTTGTGTTGGCCAGGGAATCCACCTGACAATTGTATTCACCGATAGTACAATAAAGGAATTTATTAAGCGTAAAATTCCTGTAGTATTCGTAGTAACCCATAATGCAATTCTAATTCAGCTGATTTGTCAGTTAAAGTCACATTGGTGCCTCATTTGCTAATCTAGCGCCAAAAAATATAGTCCCTGTTCCTATGCGAAATATTTGTCCAAAAAGAAATTTTTATTCATGACAGCAGAAAATTCTATCATAGAGAATACTTATAATTTAAACTTGAATGAATTCAAGAGAGATCGATTGAAGTACATTTCTACAGAATGAAATTATAGGGTTGTGAAAACTAAAACGCAACATAACTTTTCTGTTTACCATGTCTCCACGTGCTAGTCACTTCCTAGCCACATTTCCGTGAATAATTTACCCTATCTCGCTGAAGTCTCGCTAACTCTCGCCAGAGCCACTGTCAAAGCTACTCTGAACTCATCGGGTTTTATAATTTGCAGAACACCGAAAAATAAAATGTTCCGAACACATTAGTAGGGGTGTTATTGTTAATTAGATATCTCGTTTTAGAAATAAACAAAAATTATTAATCAGGGGAAAAATAGTCGTTGCGAATATATTAAAAATTGTGAAATGGCGAATAAAATATGAAGCGAAGAATAGTTGGTTTACGATATTTACCTTATCGATCATAAAAAGGAAAACAAAAAACAAAGGAGGTGAAATCAGTCAACAGAGAAAGCTCATTATATCATGGCAGCGAATCCTCTGTCTGATGTTTTAAAGTTCCCTGTTTGTTTTGCTCCTGATTTGCTTCATTTCATTGGAATGTTAAGTTTCCTTATTTCTGGCATTTAGTTAGTATCATTATGAAAAATTATTAATAATTATGATGCTACAATTTGCTTAAATTAACTATCATATAAAATCAACATGTGCAGGTCTTTGTAAAAATATCTTTATTGGAGAAAAAATGATAGACAGAAAAAATTTAATACCGATTCTGCGATATTGGAGAAAAATCGACAGAAGAAACACAATTAATATCGATTCTGTATAGATTTTTAATGAGTGAGTATAGGATAATCAAACACAATAAACAAAACAATGTGCATATCCTTGATTGTGCAGTTATAATTGTCACTAGTTTTGAGTTTTATTCATCTGATTTTATTTAGGGTTTATTTTTTATCTTGATATGAATTAAGTTCTTTAGTTACATTTGAAAATAAAATTGAACTGTTCTTTTACAGAAAATTGAGTTAACATTTTTGTAACTAAAATCAAACTAAAATATCTTTACTTGTAATATTCGCTTTAAAACGTTTAAGAACTTCTCAGTTTAAATATATATCACAAAGTAGAAGATGAATTTTAAACCCTTTATTACAACTTTACATAAGAAGTAAACAGGTGACAAAGAGGATACTATGGAACGCCAACACTGCCTTATAGCATACAACTATGCATTTATTATGTCAATTTATCATTACGTGATGTGAACATATCTTTACGTTATGTCATTTTTTATGATATGATGTGAAAATATCTTAACATCATGTCAATGCTGCATTACATGAAGTAAAAACATTCTTTTATTATGTCAGCAGTTTATAACTTGAAGTAAAAATCCATTTTGTTAAGTGATTATGTGTTAACATTGTGTTAAAACTTTATTACGTGAAATGAATGTTTCTTAACATCCTTTCATTTCTTTAAGTTGCGAGGTCAAAATTGCATTACTTCAAGCCAATTGTGTTTTATAATTAAACTTATCATTACATGAAGTCAGAAATCCATTCCTTTTTGAGAGTGTATATTTCAATTATATCAAAGCATTATTACGTGATATGGATTTATCTTTATAATACGTCGGGAGCATCATGATGTTAGGTGAACACATCTTACCTTCATGACAGTGCTTTATTACGTGGTGTAAAAAGTGCATAACATAATGCGAACATATCTTTTTATTATATCAACACTTTATTACATTATGTCAAAACTCCATTCCGTGATGTGGATATACAGGGTGTCCCAAAACATATGTTACACTTTTAAATTGTTATAAAAATTTTATGCCTCAAGTTACAGTAATGAAATTTAAAATATATAATGAAATTGTTATAATTTTTGTGAAGCATACATTTGTCACAGTTTCCTTATTAATCATCTACATTTTTTTTCTTTAGAATAACATATGTCATCTTGCAACATGTTCCAAATGACGTCCCTTTGAATTAACATTGTTTGAACATGATTTCTGAAGTTTTTATTTACCATGCTTTAAATGTAACTTTCTAACAGTTCAGAAGTTTTTCCACATTAAAATAGGGTTTCACCAAACAATAGAATTTTAGATTCTCTGTAACAGCATTGTTAAAATGGAAGTGGTCTTCATCAGATGGAAACCACGTATCTGTTAAATTTTCAGAGTCTGGTCTAATTTAATTCCGATGGGCAAACTCAAACGACTTCTAATTTCTGTCTCTTTCAAATGCCACATTACACTTATCTTATAAGGAATCATTTTTAAAATGAAATTTAGGTATTTTATTAACACTAGATTTACCAAAGGTGCTCTCTTGTTCATGCAGGAGGCGTTTAAGGGATTTTTGTAAAGTTTCAGTAATAACTCTATCAACGGTTTTAATGTTATCCTTGGATCGGGCTTTTTTTTTTTGGTCTTCTTATACCAGAATTTTAAAAAGTCCTGTGTCATTTATGGTGCCCTTAACTTCAAACTCATTCACAAATCTGTACATTAGTATTCTGTTGAGCACTTTCATTACAGGATGATGTTTTCTTATGATACCAATGACTAAAGTAGCAATTTTATACCGATAGTAAAGTTTTACAATTTCTACCAGCTCTTCACAAGAAGGTTCCATATCAAAAATATGATGACGTCATAAGAACATCATAATTACCTGACTCTTTAACAGAATTTCTCAAAAGTTTGTCAGATAAAATGTATGATAATACATTAAATGTTGACAAAATATCTTTGTGAATGCTATTGGTTTGATAAAGTTATAGATGATTAAAAGTGTAACATATGTTTTGGGACACCCTGTACAATTACGTTTAGTCAACCATTTCTAATGTGATTTAAAAACATCTTTCTATTGTGTTAACTCTTCATCAAGTTGATTCCAAAGGTCAATATACAATGTAAAAATACATTTTCATTATCTCAAAGCTGTATAATGAATGTTGAAGACGGTGTTTTAATGACTGGTAAGAGAAAGAGGGAAGGGGGGGGGGGGCTCCTCAATGATTAGGACGAATTTCAGGCACATAATATCAGCCCCCCTCTTTTCCCATATATCACTTTACTACAGAAAATGTAATGCTCTTGGAAAGCACAGCCCCATCCCCACTTTTTTAAGTATAGTCCACTACGGGTAATGTAGTATACTTGAAAAAAAAAATTAGGACTGTTTTTTGTTTCGAGTAGAATTTTTTTTCTGGCTGACTTCCTCTTTCAAAGAAGATGCTACGTCACTGGAATTAGTAATTTTTTCAACCATTCTAGTGCCAGAATCAGTGGCGGATTTAAGGGGTGGCGCACCCGGCGCTTGTCAAAGTTAATGTAAATCACAGTTTCGTGCAGAAAATGTAAATATGTATACTTTGTAGACCTCATGTTTACCCTAGAAAATCTATAAAATCCAGGAGCTTCCGGGAGCTTCGCTGGGCCCCCACCAGGGCTGGACCCACTGGTGGCCTCAAGGCGGCCCCCAGACCCCTTGCCTACTTTTGGCGTCCCTCTAACTTTAATTCCTGGATCCGCGCCTGAGAATTCTATTACAAAATTCTATATATCAGTCTAAATCAGTTGAATATGCCTTAGCAAGCATGCATAGGCACATATCAGTGTCGGATATGGGAATCTTGAACAAGGAGAGGGACAGTATATGGTTGGAGACCAAGGGGGGGGGGAGAGAAGCTCTTAGGCTTTAGAGTTTTATAGAAAAAAAGTTTTCAACTTAATTCAGCTAATGTTATGCAATGTCCTACAAAGTAAAACCAATAAATTTATTAATCTTATGTAAATTTTGGTCACTAAAGATTGAAGAACGGGATTCCTGCCTCCAACGCCCAACCCACCGTTGCACGTTTGTTATACGGTGTGTTAACACTTTATAAAATAAAAAGGAGAGGTAGAGACTGATAAAAGCATATGAAATGTTCTTAATAAGATAAGAAGTTTAAGACTTCTATAAAAAAAAATCAATATGAAAATAAAAAAAATGCTGCTCGACTCATAATATTTAATTTATTTAATTATCAGATTAAAGTAAACTCCATTGAAATTAATTCACAGTCGCTGTGTGAAGGCCTTGCGCTGCACGTTTCAAGATTGTCAATCATTTTTCGCTTTACTTTTCATTCAAATATGCCATTCCCAAATCGCCGAGAATTTCTCCTACGACTGTTTTCTTTCCCGCCATTTTTTGTGCCTGCGGAACGCAGTAAACATGTTATGCTCATATAAAGGCCGAGGATGCCCGTGTTCGCATAACGTAATAGTGAATCGACATAATGTAGAAGAGTGCGCACAGTATAACATAAGCTTTCCACATCTGATCAATTTGAAATAGCCTAATATACACGTTTGCTGACAATAGGCTGAGCATTTTTGACACAATGTAAAGACACAATGACATAACGTAATAATTATTTGTTAAAGAGTAAGGGCAAATTCACATCATGGAATTGATTCACGTCGTCATGTAGCATATTGGTGACATAATGTAGTAAAAGAATTGACCACATGTGACAATTTTTTGACATCATGTAATGAAATTCTGACATCGTATTAAAGCGACTTGATATCAAATTAAAATAAATTCACATCATGTTATAAACTACGTAAAAAAAATAATACAGAGTGCACATAATGTAATACTGAGTTGAAATATATAAATGTAACACCACGTAAAATTCTTTTGACATAATGTCTTAAAGAGCTGATATAATGCAATGAAAAATTGACGCAATATAATTGAAGTGTTAGTAAATGTCTTAATAAGTTAACATAATGGAAAAGAAAGCTATCGCAATGTGATAGTAGTGTGTGTAAATGTCATAAAGAGTTGACCTAATGTAAAGGAAAGTTGAGATAATGCAATAGTAGTGTTAATAAATGTCACAAAGAGTTGACATAATGTAATGGAAGGTTGAGACAATGCAATAGTAGTGTGGCTTAATGTCATAAAGAGTTGACCTAATGTAAAGGAAAGTTGAGATAATGCAATAGTAGTGTTAATAAATGTCACAAAGAGTTGACATAATGTAATGGAAGGTTGACACAATGCAATAGTAGTGTGGCTTAATGTCATAAAGAGTTGACATTATGTAATAGTAGTGTGGGTTATTGTCATAAAGAGTTGACATAATGTGATAGTAGTGTGGGTTATTGTCATAAAGAGTTTAATGGAAGGTTGACATAATGCAAAAGTACTGTGGGTTAATGTCATAAAGAGTTGACATAATGTAATAGAAGGTTGACGCAATACAATAGTAGTGTGGGTTAATGTCATAAAGAGTTGACCTAATGTAAAGGAAAGTTGACACAATGCAATCGGAGTGTTCTGCTATAAGGCAGTGACGGCGTTCCATAGGATACTGTATTTGATATCTTGTTTATATAGCTTGCACGATCATTTTATGAAGTTTGTTTTAAAAATCTAACGAACCTATCGTGCAAAAAATTCCTTGCGTATAATTAAGATGTTGTAATTTTTTTTTTATTTTTCCCTCTTTCGATTATAATTCAAAGTTGTTTGCATACTTGAAGGCAGACACAAAAAGTAGAGCACTTGCACTTTAATATCAATTCTCTGTAATTATCAAACAATATCAATAATGCTTGGCCACGCTACATTTTCAATTTTAATGAAACTTTTGTGTGTACTCACATTGTCACATCATTAATGGTTTTATATTTTTTATTTCAAAACATGCCTCGTTGCCATGGTAACGGCACCTATTGTTTCCCCTGAAAATTCTTCCTAAAATTTGACCAAAACACGTGATTTTGTAGGTTTTACTGAATAAAAATGAGATTAAAAGAAACAAGAGAATGGGAAAACCTACTTTTGTTTCAAAACTACCATTGTTCCTCTTTAGTATAACAACATAATTTTTTAAAAACTGTAATTCTACATAATGGCTTAACAACGCTTATCTTTGGCGATGTTGGCATTTTGCCAAATTGAGAAAATTACCATTTTAGACCCTTTTTCAAAGCGATTTTTTAATACTTTGCACACTGATTTGAAATTCAGGAAACAGTGCATTGTATAGAGGGTACATAAGTTAGTTTAAACACATTAAAATATTTATGGGACACTTAAATATTTTTTTTTTAAAAAGTTGATGAAAAATTACCCAAAATCTGCAAAATTACCGTATTTCAAGGAACATATGCACATTTCATTAAGTTCATATAGAAAAGAAATGTTCCTTTCTACCTGTTTTGATGTCATTTACAGTAAAATTAATCCAAATCTAGGAGAAGTGTCATGTAAAAATACTCACATACCATTTCCAAGAGCATTTATACATGTAAATATGTTCTTAGATAGGAGAAATTGCACAAAATGCCCCCCCCCCTTCCGTAAAATTGACAATTTTGAAGTACATGTAGACTAACCAGGGCATGTTTCAAGTTTCCTGAAACTATCCCCTTAATAAAGTACATTTACAATTTGTAATTTTAGCTTGGACAAAGACATTGGAAATGTAAATATTGAGATATACAAAAGGATTGGAAACAAGTTTGACAACTTACAAGTTCCTCATGTGAATTATAGACCGATTTTATAACAACATCCAAAGAAGAAAAGAATCGAACTCTACTACAAGAGAAAAATACAATTTATTCCTGGATGCAGAATATCTTATCAATAACCCAAAAAGTCTTCAGAGATGATGCATACTTTTTTCCCGTAGTAAAACATTCGAAACTAAAACAGGTAAATACATATAGTAAACGTGGTAAAAGAAATGTGGTATCCTAGACCTTTAGATGAAAAAAAAAATTCTGTCGCACTCTTTAAAAACTCAGGTATTCAAAACGTAAACTATGACAAAAAAAATCTTTTTGTATACTGTGTATTGTGTAGACTTTTAATGCCTGGGGGAGGGATGGTAGCGGCTGTCTCGAACTTTTTTAAGATAACTACTTCGATAGTGTAAAAGAGACAATTAAGTGTCTCTGCTTAATTGGGGTTGAACCCGAGACCTTTGGCTTGCCAGTCCAGTGCTCTACCAAATGAGATTAAGGGTTAACATGCTAGCCCAAGCTCGTTGAGGAAGATGAGCAAATATAGTTTGTACTATAACAATAGGATTTTTTCATCTAAATTTTGCTTATTTCCTTTTACTGTTGTCTGCAATTTTTTTTGCATTAAAAAGACATAAATTGGAATAGAATAGCTTTTAGAGGAAGAGAAGATTTTTGATTTGAGTAATGTTTTGTTCTTTTGCCCTTGTCAATCATTTCGGTGCCCCCCCCCCTTTCATTTTTCAAAGATATAGTTTACAATGTTTATTTTTATCATTACGATTAAAAATCTTAATTATTGATATTTTTAAGGGAATCAAATCAAATGTTTGAAAATATATATCATCAAATCATTATATAGCTTTGCGTTTTTTTACGATTTTACGTTATGAAAATTCATGAAGTTATGCACGCGTACACTGTACGTCAAAGTAAATATTGCGTCTTTGTCGTGCGATATTTTTTACATTTATACACAGAAATATATGTCATGTTATGCATAAAACGAAAGAGAAAGAAAAACTCTACAAGAAAGAATAAAAAACTGAAAATGTCAAAATTCTTCCTTAAGGGAGGTTTTTGCTTGGCGCGTCACAAATCATGACCCCGGGGGATTGGGCGGGGCCACAATGGGGAATCAAAGTTTTACATAGAAATATATAGGAAAAATCTTTGAAAATCTTCTTCTTAATAGCAACTGGGCCAGAAAAGCTGAAACTTATATGGAAGCATCCTGGGGTAGTGTAGATTTCAAATTGTCTAAATTATGATCAGTGGGGTAGGGTGGGGTCACAATATGTTTTAGAAGGGGTAAATCTAGTAAAGGACAGAATTGTCAAAGCTTCTCAGGTGAGCGATGTGGCCCATGGGCCTCTTGTTTATATATGCAACATTTAGAGTACATGTATTCTCAACTACAGTACATATCATTAGATTTACGTGACAAATTTTACTGTTTCTGCTGCTCTGAAAATCTTGTCTCTGATTTTTCAATTTTAGAGTTTTTGTTGGTCAGGCATGTACCAGTAATGACTTACATTGACATATGCAAGTAACACTGATAATTAGTTAATGAGAATTAGGCTGAGTTAAGTTTTTTTTGGCAAGGTACAGGATAAAGCTTGATAAGATCTAAAACATATAGTTATACGGCATAAGATTTGAGGATGCCATCACATAATATGATAAACATGTTCCTATTATATTTGAACTTTGACATCTCAAACACTGATATCTTGAAGAAAGTGGGTACAAGTATGTTAAAGTAGGTTGGAATTCAGCTTTCACTTGTCTGGTTTCAAACCTAAAATATGGCATCCCTTCTCAACCTGCAATGGTAAATAATTTCTGCACCTTCCAATATACACCGATTTCAAGCTAATTAAATGTGTATGTAATCCTTTAGAAAGTTGTTTTCTTTATTCTAGTATAAGAATTGTTCTGTTACTGGACAGGTATTAAATTTTGTTTATAAAAAGAAATAAGCAAGGTTTTAATTTAGATAAACTGAAATGACAGATGATAAAAACAAACTTTTGTCAAAGAATTTGAAAATAACAACTTGGGTCATGTTTAAATGAATAAAATATTATTATTAGTATTAATAGCATCATTTGCAATTTGATTATGCCAAAAAATATATAACAATCCAGGCATCCATTTTTTGTTTGTATCATCTGTCCTTAATTTACTTTCATATTTTAAGAATGGTTACCTTGAAAAGAACAAAATCTAGGCTGTCCACTTTCTTGCAGAATGCACTTAAACTTCAGTCATGGCCTATTTGGTCCTGTTTTGGTTTACTGGTCTTACTTTTTCTTTGTTCATCTCATATGGTAAATCCTTTGATGAAAAAATTATGAAAATAATTATTTTCCTAGGAACATGATCAAAAGGAAAATTCATTTCATTCATACACAGACATGTTCATGTATGTGGTCATCTTACCAGTAGTGAATATTTGCCTTAGTTTCAAATAATTTGCTTAGATTACTATAAAACATGGTCAGTGTGTATAAAACAAATATCATTATAAATCAGAGGTGAATATTCTACATGTACATGTATATAGTTTTTTTATACCCTTCGTTTGAAAAAATGGGAGGGTATACTGTAATCCGTATGTCTGTCTAGTTGTACGTCCATCTGTCTGTACGTCCGTTTGTCTGTTACGCTTTAGGGTACCCATCTCTTATTATCCGCAACTCCTCTTATACCACTGAGTGAAATTTAATGAACCTTTCACAGAATCTTTATTACATATTGCCATTGTGCACCTCCTATTTCACTTTTTGATCCGACACATATTTTGGGTTTCCCGGCCACAGTAAAACATGGAC
>PRKT01000622.1:216473-249622 GCA_003671525.1 Saccostrea glomerata | reverse complement strand
ATTTGAACAAACTAGAATCTACACTACCTGAGGATGATTCCATATAAATATCACTAATCATAGTTTTGAAGTACTTGAAAAGAAGATAAATTTTAAAAGGTGTCCCTATATATCCCTATGTAAATTTTGGGTCGGCCATTTTGGCCCCACCCTAGACCCGGGGGTCATGATTTAAACAAACTAGAATCGACACTACCTGAGGATGATTCCACATGAGTTTCATCTTTCCTGGCCGAGTGGATATTCAGAAGGATTTTCAAAGATTTTTCCTATATATTCCTATGTAAAACTTGGGTCGGCCATTTTGGCCCCACCCTTGCCCCGGGGGTCATGATTTGAACAAACTTGAATCTACACTACCTGAGGATGATTCCACATGAGTTTCATCTTTCCTGGCCCAGTGGTTCTGGAGAAGAAGATTTTTAAAGATGTTCCCTATATATTCCTATGTAAAATTTCGGTCGGCCATTTTGGACCCACCCTTACCCCGGGGGTCATGATTTGAACAAACTTGAATCTACACTACCTGAGGATGATTCCACATGAATTTCATCTTTCCTGGCCCAGTGGTTCTGGAGAAGAAGATTTTTTAAAAATGCCATTAATTTTTAACAAATTTATGATTATCTCCCCTTGGAAAAGGGCGTGGCCCTTCATTTGAAAAAAAAATTGAATCCCCTTCACCCAAGGATACTTTGTGCCAAGTTTGGTTGAAATCGGCCCAGTGGTTCTTGAGAAGAAGATGAAAATGTGAAAAGTTTACGACAACAACGACAACAACAACGACAACAACGACAGACGACGGACAAATTTTGATCAGAAAAGCTCACTTGAGCCTTCGGCTCAGGTGAGGTAAGAAAAGCATTCAAACAAACAAACAAATTTTAAATATTTTGAAACACACTTACGTGCTCGAATAAAATCATTTTTGAACGGATCACCGTTCACGGTAGCTCAGTTGGTAGATCGCTCACTCCGTGATCGGGAGGTCGTGAGTTCGTATCTTGGCCGCGACTGACCTAGTCGTTAAAGTGGGTAGCAACTGTTCCTTCGCCATGCGCTCGGCACTTTGAAATGAAAGTTGTGGGTCCTTCGTATGATACCTTAAAAACCGAGGCCCCGTGTCAGCAGCAGGCGTTGGCACGATAAAGATCCCTCACTGCCCAATGGCCCTGAGTGCCGAGTAAAGGTCAAAATTTGAAGCCCTTCACCATCAAACAATATACAATCAATCAATTAATATTGAACGGATTAAAAGCTTATTTACTTAAATGTTTACCTTACGTAAAATATAGACAAAATACATTTCATATTAACATCAAATTACAATGATTTTTTTGTCTGAAACTATGTACATTCATTTCTTTCTAGAATTAAATAATAATGAGCTCGGAGGGCATATTTACTAGAAAATACAGTTGTTTGACCAGTTCCGAATAAGAAACCGATTTCGCTAAACTATAAATATACTAGACATTATTTCAAAAATTATGTGTTTTGTCAAGGTAGTTCGATGACTTGTGGAATCAAATATTGTTTCATAAAAATTTATCCTGCCTTCAAAAAAATTTATTTTGCAAGTTACCATAGGTGTCATTTTTTCCAGTTACGAATAAGTCGACGAGTTCCGGATAGCCCAGAGATTCTTATTCAATTCAACCCTAAATTAAAAAATATACGTCCCAGATGTTACAGTCGTTTGGCCAGTTCCGGATTTTGGCCAGTTCCAAATAATTAGTTATGTAAGGACTGATAATTAATAAATTCAACGGTGTAAAAATAAATTGTTTCTATGGTAAGAAGGCTTATCTATTAGCGTTTGAATTATGCGAAGTTTTGATTTTTTCTTGGTTTCGTTATCGTACTCGAAACAGTCGACACACTTTTACAACGCAACAAACGTGAACCACTGCGACGCGCAAGTCTGAAGAAAAACCTCTGTAGATTTATAAATTTTTCACATAAAACCACGTTCCATGTATCAAAAGTAAGTTTGATATGTACTCTAACATATACTAAAAACTTGTCAATAATAAATATTTAGAACACTGGAAGATATCGAAAACTGTTCGTCTTCTTATTTTACCAGTTCCGAATACCCATTTTAAACACTTTTATTAATTTACTCTTCGTTGTTTTCTTCATTGTAAGCCTGATTTATTACATCCCGGCTTGTAAAACAGGAAGAAGGGAATATATAGTAAAGGAATGTTTGTCCATCCACCCGTCTTTATCATTATGTCCGTCTGTGCGTTCAGCTGTACGCCCGTCCGTCTGATATGCTCTAGGATATCCATTTCTTATCCGCAACCCCTCTTCTACCACTGAATGAAATTTAATGAAGCTTCGCAGAATTTAATGAGTCTTTCACAGAATCTTTGTTTAACAGTGCCAAAGTAACACTATTTTATTTTTGGATCAGTCACATAATTTGGGCTCCCTGAGAAAAACATAGATACCGCTACTCTTTGTAATTGAAAGGTTTATCCATCTCTAATCCGCAATTCCTCCTATACCAATGAATAAGATTTAATGATAATTTCACAGATTCTTGATTACATTGTGACATAATGAACTTTTATTTTTCTTTTTGATCTGAAACTAATTTCGGGTCTCCCAGAGCAAAACATGGAATTTGTCTTAAATAATCATATAGAAGGTGTGGGGTATCGTTAAAATGAGCTCAGTGCCCATAGTACCTCTAGTTTCTCTTCAACCTTTGGAAATACAAATAATATATTGGTAAGAAATAAATTAACTTTTCTTAGGCATGCCGATGGCGATCCCTTTGTAATTATATTACAATAAAATATGTTCAAATCAATTATCAGTCCTTACATCACTAATTATTTGGAACTGGCCAAAATCCGGAACTGGCCAAACGACTGTACATGAAATAAAACAGAACACTGAATCTTTCTTTCTACAGTTCACAGACATAATTATATTGGGCCTCGGGCACATTGTCGTAGCATTTGAAGTCATCCTTTGTCATGGACCTGAGTCGGGTCTCTATGGAGCCGTTTGATGCCACCAGTGGACAGACGTGGATGAAGGGCGCTCCGTCATGGAACCTCCATTCTCCGTCCACCTTCCTCCCCTGTATCCAAACCTCAGCTCTGCTGATGTTAGCTGTCAACACTGATATGAAAAATATGGAGCACAATTGGTAGAAATATGGAACACCACCTGTCGTTTCATTCAAGTGTTTGAAAAGAGGATCATTGATATATCATTTTATATAATTTTAAAAAGACAATAAGAAAGACAGGTTTCTCGGGTTGATGTAGCTAAGACTATATACATCGAAAAGGAAATAAAGTGACATCTAAAATTCTTTCGAGCTTCTAAGACCCAAAATGTTAGTGATTCTACTAGAATGATAAGCAGATCGAAGTCATACTAAACTCTCTTGAAATCAAGTTAGTATAAGCACTGCACTTTACAATGAAAACGCATTGTTTTTAAAGAACAACACAACTCTGTTAACGATCATTTCATGCTGACTCCCAAAAATTCCAGAGATGGGGTCAGGTGTCTAGGAAGAGAAGTCCGCCTTTGTTGACCAGTCACACCCTTCCGTTAGCCTAAGCATCAGGAAATTTATTTTACTGCGCAACAATAAAATAAATGACACCAAATACATTTGGAAGAAAATTAATATATATATTTATTTTTACCCAGAAATTCTTTGAAGATCTTGAACTTATGTGAAGAATCTAACTTGATAATATCCGCCCCTTCCAGTTGACATGCTTTGGATGCGTCATCATACTGGGCCGGTATCTCCTCATACCGCATACATCTAGTGATATCTAAAGGCATGTACACGGAATACCCTCTAGGACAGAAACCTGTAATATAAGTGGTATGAAGGACCTAAGGACAGATGATACAATCAAATGTTTACAAGAAATCCTAAAAATCCTTAGCTAGTTATATTTTTATATGAGTGAAAAAAAATAACCAGAAGTTGAATCTTTTCATCCAATTTTTCACAATAATAAGATTTTAAGAGAGAAACTTCGTATAGATTTATAAGAATGGTTGCAGGAGGGTTGAATCTTAAACACCATAGATAGTTTACAAAATCTTCATATTTTGGAAAGTTATTGTTCGCATCATTTACAAGCAAAGTAGGTGGACAAATACATTTTAATCTAGTTATCCATATTTTTGTTTGTGTCTCCTGTACTTTATATCGTTTCGGTAAAATAATACTAATAATGGTGAACATTTCATGAACGAATAGATATAGGTCTGAAAAAATCTTTTAAAAAACTGGAAATATAATCAATTTCTTTGTATTTTGTACGAGGGATGTTCAATTATATCCTGAACTGTTTGACATTCACTAGAGCAATCGTATGCCATTAAGCTTGACTTTCTCTTATGATTTAATCTTTGAATTGATAACATTTTGATATGCTAGAAAACAAGGGCTATTCGAGACACTACATTCGAAATGAATGGTAAAGAATCAGTAAACTAGAGTAAAATTAAACGTTTAGCTAAAGCTGCTGTGAAATTTTTTTCAGAATCCCAAAGAAATATTCACTGAAATACTGGTATTTACAGCAACCAATATCTGTTTTGTAGACACATATGTGGACTTCATATAATGCGCATCAAAAATGGGCACCGTCCTTTGCGACAAGAAATTAAAACAATTAATGTATTGTCTGCCAAAATTCGAACCAATGATGTTTTATTGGTTTTCAGACACATAGCAAATTTAATAGGCATCATTTTGGGGGTAGTTCACTTTGTTGTAAAGAAACATTTCCCATTTGAAAAGTTTAGAACTCAATTAGCACTAAATGTTTTGAAACATGAGTGAGAACTGTATTGTTATCGGGTATTTAATATATGTATGCTAGGACCGCCAGTAGGACTCTAAAAACAGTAGAACACCATGCGTGTGCGTCCACATTTATTCAGTTCCAAACGTACAACATGCGTTATGCAAATCAAATCAATTCGTACATAAAATGATTCTTGATAATGTTACATCTCCCTTTTTCCAAATTTTTTTGAAATTGATATAACCTAGGAAATAATAAAAAGTTCCGGAATTATCTGATGTACAGAGTTTTCAATTAAATAAACATTACATTGATGGTTTGATCTTTGGAACACAAACTCTGCCTGAGCGTGTAATATAGGGTTTGTTTACATATTTGGATGGGGACATTTCAAAGTTAACAATGGGTGGGGAAGAGGCAGGTGATTTGGTTGGTGTGTGTTTAATGGGGCTTAACTCTGAGTCATCTGCTTGAGCATCAGCCAGAATAGGCATATTAGCATCAAAACTGCAAGTAGGTTCATTTGTTTTCATGAGATGGCGCCTATTCCTACGGTAAGTACCACCATTAGGGGCATTGATGATGTATGACCTATCATCCACTTTAGAAAACACAGTAGCAGGCTTCCAAGTTTTGTCATCCTGTTGAAATCTAACACTATCTCCTATCTCAATAGGGGCAAGTGGCTTTGACTGCTTGTCAAAATATTGCATTTGGTGTTCATGAGTTTTGGTTAACATGACCTTGACATTTTGGTGATCAATGACCTTTGGAATAAGTTGATCAGTAAGAGTTGGTAAGATTGAGCGTAATTGTCTACCCTGGAGGAGCTCAGATGGGAAATAACCAACATCTAATGGGGTAGTTCGATACTCGAGAATACCTAAATATGGGTCACGGTCATCAAGTTTGGCTTTCTCGAAAATGCGCTTAGCAATTTGCACTGACTTTTCTGCTAAACCATTCGACTGAGGATGCCTTGGGGAGGAAGTTGCATGAATAAAGTCATACTCTCTTGAAAAACTTTTTGGGGGATGCCTAACCTAGCAAACATGCTTTTAAGCTTCGTAATTATTGTTTTGCTCTTGGTACCTCGAAACTGGACAACTTCAAAGTGTCGGCTGTAGTAGTCAGTGACAATTAAAAAATCTTTGTTGTCCCAAAAGAACAAATCTGTGGCAACAATCTGCCAGGGATAATCAGGCACCGGGTGTGGTTGGAGGGGTTGCTTGGTGTTAGAGTATCTGTTCTTCAGACATACATCACAATTTGACACTAAGTCATTGATATCAGATGAGATTTTGGGCCAAAATACTGATGTGCGTGCCCTCTTGAGTGATTTCTCAATACCCATGTGACCTATGTGAATACATTCTAGTATCTTAGCTCTAAGTGAGTGGGGAATCAAAACTTTGGTACCCTTAAGCAAGATACCATCTGTGATGGTCAGTTCATCTCTGTGATTCCAGAATTCTATAATTTGAGGGGGGCAGTCTCTGCGGCATTCAGGCCAACCATTAAGTATGGTGTGTTTAAGCAACTGAAATTGTTCATCAGCATCTGATTCTCTCTCAATCTCTTTCAGCTTTCTGTCACTGATAGGGAGGTTTGCCAGTACAGAGTGTACATGGGCTTCCATGTCTTTAGAAAGACTTGGGAATGTTTCATCAACAAAATTGCGTGACAAAGAGTCAGCAACTGGAATTTGTTTTCCTGGAACATAGTCCACTTCCAGATCATAGTTCTGTAATTGTAACAACATTCGTTGTAATCTAGGTGGGGCAGCAAATAGTGCTTTCTTGAAAATAGGAACTAACGGCTTGTGATCCGTCTGAACTTTGACCTTTCGACCATAGATATATTGATGGAATCGCTTGCAACCAAACAGGATTGCAAACATTTCCTTCTCTATCTGAGCGTACTGCACTTCACTTTGTGTGAGGCTCTTAGATGCAAACGCTATGGGTTTACCTTCTTGCATTAAGGTCGCACCAAGACAATATTTTGACGCATCACACTGTAGTGTGGTGACCTTGTGAGGGTCAAAGTAAGCTAACACAGGACTAGGGCTAGTAGTGATTAGGTCCTTGACCTTGTCAAATGCTTCAACCTGGGCACTATCCCAATGAAATATCACATCTTTAGCAAGTAGCATTCTGAGTGGACTTGTTATCTCAGACAAATTGGGTGCAAATTTGGCTAAATAAGTGACCATTCCGAGAAAGGTTTCTAATTCTGATTTATCCCTTGGGGGCTTCATGTCTCGAATTGCAGAGATTTTATCAGGGTCTGGACCCACACCCTCGGAGGTAAGTAAATGACCAAAGTACTTGACCTTTGTGACCCCAACCTCTAACTTATCTTTGTTAAGCTTAACACCTCTCTCTTTTGACCTTGTGAGAACTTGACGCAAGTTCCTGTCGTGCTCCTCTCTAGTTTGACCAAACACAAGTATATCATCAACCAGAGCTACGACACCATCACGACCTTCATAACACTCTTCTATCTTTCTCTGAAACTCATCCTGTGATGACTTGAGTCCAAAAGGGAGTCTGAGATACCTGTAACGTCCAAATGGCGTATTGAACGCAGTGAGGTAAGAGGATGCTTCTGACAACTTAATGGTCCAATACCCACTTCAAGCATCTAACTTAGTGAAGAACTTAGCTTTTGAGAGCTGGGGTAGGACATCCTCTAGTGTTTTCATTGGATAATAAGGTCTAAAATTGCCTTATTAAGGTCTTTGGGGTCAAGGCAAACACGGAGTTTGACGTTGGGCTTTTCAACAACAACGAGTGAACTCACCCACTGAGTAGGCTTAGTGACCTTGCAAATAATGTTCTGAGATTCCATTCTCTCTAGCTCGGCTCTTAACTTATCCTGAAGGGCCAATGGTACCCTTCTAGGTGGGTGTACGTTAGGGTCAGTGTGTATTGTACAATCCCCTGGGAAAAGACCAATCCCTTCAAATACCCCTGAGAACTCTGACAAAACCTGACTTTCATTCATGGGCTAACTACTAGTAGCTTGTTTATTGTTCTCAACTGTACCCAAGTCACATGGGTATACAAGTTTGATCAGACCAAAATCTAAACATGCTCGCATCCCTAAAATGGGAGGGGAGGTAGTCTCGACAACATGAAATGTACGGTTTTATAATTGACCTTTGTAAGTACAAGCAAGCTCTAGGCAACCAAGTGAATATAGGGAGTTACCATTGTAGGCTGACAACTTTTGATCAGTTTGCATAAGATTGTAAACATGGGACAAATTCAATGAGTCAAGTACATGCTTTGGTAATACATTAACCTGTGAACCTGTATCTAATTTGAATTTGATGGACTTGTTTTTTGGACCAATAAGAAATTTACAAAATGCTTGATCATTGTTGTGATTGGTTTCAATAATATCAATGAAAAATTCTGGGTCTGAATCTACCTGCTCTGGCAAAGCTTGTAATTCATGACATGAAACTTTCTTAGAAAAACATTTAGTAGCAAAATGGTTCCAACCACTACAGTTTTTACATTGTTTTCCTTTCGCTGGACATTTTGCATGCTTTGAATGATCATACCCACACTTATCACACTCTTGTGTCTCCATCTTGTGCTGATTCCTCGGCTGGGCTTGCGGGAATCTTTTCTGCTCTGTATCCTTGGACATACGCTTGGACGAGTGCTTAGAACTACCACGAAAAGCCTTCCCACTGCTCGTGTGTCGCGCATGACTAACTGCATGGACTTCTTGTGACGACATAGTCTTTAGCTGTTGTTGTGAATATTCATACGATTGTGCAATCTGTATCGCCTTCTCTAGGGTCAACTTTTTTCCTTCTGCGATGAGCTTCTCTCTGACCTTATGCGAAGATGTGGCGAAAACAATTCTGTCACGGATCATCTCATCTTTGCTGTTACCATAGTTACAGTCTTCTGCGAGTACTCTTAAACGTGTCACAAACTGTTCTATTGAGGAGGCTCCTTGGTTTTCATTATTAAAGTTGAACCTCGCAAAAATGGGGTTTAATTTTGGCTGAACATGTGCTTTGTATCGTTTGTAATGCGGCTCAAGTTTCTTCTTATCATCATTTGACATGTCTGTCCAAGTATTGTATATCTCGCGGCCCTTGTCGCCAATCCATAACAGTAAATACGTGACCTTAGTCTCTTCATTTTTCTCTGACAGCGGTCCTTTAAATATGAGATCCACGTGTGTCCGGAATTTTTTCCACTGTTCCGGTAAATTCGTCGCTTCCCAGTCCATCTTGGGAGTAGGTACACCTGTCAGATCTATGACTGACTTCTGACACCATGTATTGTTATCGGGTATTTAATATATGTATGCTAGGTCCGCCAGTAGGACTCTAACAAGAGGCCCAAGGGCCACAGCGCTCACCTGAGCACATCGGGCTTGAATTTACACCCCCCCCCCCTTCCAGGAGTTCATCATTTGAAAAAACTAGAATCTACACTACCTGAGGATGATTCCATATAAATACCCCGGGTATCACTAATCATAGCTTTGAAGTACTTGAAAAGAAGTTTAAAAAGGTTTCCCTATATATCCCTATGTAAAACTTGGGTCAGCCATTTTGACCCCATCCTATCCCCAGGGCCGGGGGTCATGATTTGAAAAAAACTTGAGTCTACACTACCTGAGGATGGCTTCCCTATCAGTTTCATCTTTCCTGGCCCAGTGGTAATTGAGAAGGATTTTTAAAGATATTTCCTATATATTCCTATGTAAAACTTGGGTCGGCCATTTTGGCCCCACCCTTGCCCGGGGGGTCATGATTTAAACAAACTTGAATCTACACAACCTGAGGATGCTTCCACAACAGTTTCATCTTTCCTAGCCGGGTGGTTCTGGAGAAGAAGATTTTTTAAAAATGCCATTAATTTTTAACAAATTCATGATTATCTCCCCTTGGAAAAAGGCGTGGCCCTTCATTTGAACAAACTTGAATCCCCTTTACCCAAGAATACTTTGTGGCAAGTTTGGTTGAAATTGGCCCAGTGGTTCTTGAGGAGAAGATGAAAATGTGAAAAGTTTACAACGACAACAACGACGACAACGACGACAACGACAGACGACGGACAAATTTTTATCAGAAAAGCTCACTTGAGCCTTCGGCTCAGGTGAGCTAAAAACAGTAGAACACCATGCGTGTGCGTCCACGTTTATTCAGTTCCAAACGTACAACAAGCGTTATGCAAATCAAATCAATTAGTACATAAAATGATTCTTGATAATGTTACAAGAACGACAGCGTAACAGAAAATCTAAATAATTATACAAAAAAGTCAGAAACAGTCCTTTTAATGAATAAACATAGACGACAGATAGAAGTATCCCAAGTTGACCAGTCAAACTTTAAGTTTGTTTTTCGTCATAATCAGGTAGACATTCTATATCCATGAAAACAGTATTTAAAACAAAGGCTTATTTTTTTTTTTTTTTTTGCTTCTAAACATGTCATCCATATTTAAATTCAGTGATTATATTCATGTAATAGAATGCAATATTATCTGGTTAACTATGCGAAATCGCAGCAAAAACACGATGTGATATCATGAAATCGCAGCAAAAACTTGTTAACAGGATAACATATTCTAAAAAACGTTTGATAATGTATAAAGGTATTGAAGCATATTGGATAATTTCTAAGCGAGATTTCTTATCCTTATTTACTTTAATAAATCCAATGAGCCTATTTTCAAACAATTTAAAAGATTCTGAATATAATTTTTGATATAAACTTAAAGTGAAAAAATATGAAAACCATAACAGAGTAAAGCCTATGTATCTTGACATGTTTTACACCATAAAAGCGGCATAAAATATGTTAAAATACTAAATAAAAATGTTTACATGCAAGATAAAAATGTTAACATGCAAGGTAAAAATGTCAATATGCAAGATAAAAATGTCAACATGCAGGATAAAAATGTTAACATGCAGGATAATCACAACTAATTATTGACCACATAATGTAAGAGGTGAAAGCATACAAAAGATGAATGATCTTTACATAATAAATTCACAATAAAATTTTGTAAACAGGACTTGAAACTTTGACTATTTGAAATTTCAAAAGCCTGGACCTTTATTATATAATATTATAGTCATTAAAACATAAACATAGAAGAAACATTGTTCAGACGCTGTGTGCGCCTAGCTTTTAATTAAGTCCTCTTCATACATCGAGTCGACATACCATTTATGAATAAATGGAAAAATGTGGTAAGTTCATAAAACAACTTCAATTTATTTTAGGTTGAAGTGTGTTTTTACTCTCGATATAGACGCATTGAAGAGGTTGTAAACTTGCAAAATGTAGATTTTAAACAAATTTGGCAATATTGTTTCTTCAACTTGTTTGTTTAGAGCTTGTTTCGTTCTAAAAATTGATCTAAGAAAATCATTTCGGACAAATGACAGTTACCAAGGTCACTCAAGGTGAGAAGCCACAGGTTTTCTGGCGTTGCCAGTCCTTTATTTATACTCACTCGGTAGCGTAACACTAAAAATGTATTAAAAGTTTTAAAAAGTTGCAATTCAGAAATTGGAAGGTATTGATCGAAAAAAAAGACATATGTTTTACATACTAGTGATCTGATTTGATGGGAGTCTTTACTTTAGAGTTTTACTTATTGTAAGAACTTCTGATCACAAAAAGTACATGATGACTAATATGAATGGTTTACCAAGTAATCCATGACGAGATCTAATTTGGAAACTTACCAAGTGAAAGAGAATTCCACTTGATCCCTGGCAATAATGTTCCTTGAGATTGATAACGGCAGCAGAAGCAGTACCCTGTCTCCCGATCCCGATATATTTTAAAGAGAAATTGACAAGAATAAAGACAAACCGAAAAACAACCTGGCATTGCTGGAATATACACCCATGTCAATACAGGAAGTGCTGGGAGAATCATTTCTCCTTACGATGGCCTTGTATTGTGCCAGCGAGGATCCCAGAGGTCTTAAACTAACAAGCAACACAAGTAACACAAAAAGAGAACTCCGTATAACTGTCCAGGAATAAGAATGACACATATTTAAAAAGAAATCTTAAGAAGATTCTAATATAGCATGTTCTTCCTAAAGTAATTAATATTTCACAGTACTGTGCATGCATGTGTTTATTTCTCTACAGTGATTTTACTGAATCTATCAGGCACTAATTCCATTGCTGTTCAATACATTACTTAGCTATGGATGTAATGACAATGTCGATAGTGTTGGAAATCTTTCAAGCCTGACGCACAAAAGCTTGGACTCATTTCGATTACGATAAATGCTGTTGACCAAAATGAATGTACTGACCAACCCAGTATACTAACAAAATTTGCTGATCGATTTGAGGGGATAGGAAAGCTGAAAGACTTTCAAGTGAAACTTCACATTGACGAAACAGTGAAGCCCGTTGCACAACCACATCGCAGAATTCCGTTTCACCGACGAAAGAAATTAGAACAAGAGCTAAAGAAACTGGAAGAAATGGACATCATAGAAAAAGTTGATGGACCGACTCCGTGGGTGTCACCAATTTTGGTAGCTCCAAAACCTAAAAATCCTGACCAAGTAAGAGTTTGTATTGACATGAGAAGAGCTAACAAAGCCATATTGAGAGAACGCCATGTCATGCCTACAATTGATGAACTTGTCACTGATTTGAATGGAGCTAAAATATTCTCTAAACTGGACCTAAACAAAGGCTATCAGCAACTTGAGTTAGCACCTGAATCGAGATATATCACAACATTTTCATCACATGTTGGACTGTTTCGCTACAAAAGGTTGGTTTTTGGAGTAAATTCGGCAGCTGAAGTTTTCCAGGCAGTCATCCAACAAACCATTGAAGGAATACCTCTAACACGCAATATAAGTGATGATATTATTGTGTATGGCAAGTCCCAGGAGGAACACGACAGTTCGTTACAGTTGCTATTAACTCGACTGCGGGAACGAAATCTGACGCTCAACAAAGATAAGTGTGAGTTTAACAAAGGAAAGCTTGAATTCATTGGGATTTAATTCTATTTCAAACAAAAGGAGGGATGTAATGTTTAAGTGCAAACGTTTATGAGAAACAGAACCGGACAGTTTGTTTATATTTGCTAATGCTGAATTCTGAATGCTTTAGACATTAATTGCTTTAATCTTTAACTCCATCACCTCACTGGTCAAATGTTTATACTTTCCTAGATATCATATTAACTCTGCTATTTTGTATCTTTGTTTATCTATGTATGAATTAGTTATAGATTTGCATCCAAATGGAAATCATGTGTTGTTCTTATTAGCAACATTACAAATGTGATGAGACTTTTTAACAATACTCAGAGACGTAAGCGTAGTCATGGACAAATTCCACGAAACGATCCACTTTTGCATGGACCATGGATGATAGGATTTCTAATAATATATGAAGGCATGGTCTGTTTATATTTCAAACTAGATATGTAAAGTTTATTCTTCATTATTACACATGATGACAGAATACTCTTATGTTTTATATGATTTTTCGGAAGCCATAACAAAGTGAATCCTGGCGGGCTTTCAGAATTGTCTGAAACTATCAATGTTTGATTTTGTTCATTGTAATACTGTAACAGAGATTCGTCCCAAATCACTTGGTGATTATGATGCCAGAACATATAGTCTTGATCAGATCCCCATAATCTAAATCCTTCTCTGAAACTCCCACTAACCATCTCGATAACGCCCCTTTTTGTATTTTCTTCATTATATATTATCTCCTTGATGTCTACAACATCCCTCCTCATGGACACTACTTCTGAAGTTCCCACTATTTTACAGAGTCCGACAAACACAGACTCTGACAAACGTTCCAAACATTTCTCACTAAAACAAAAATAAGGTAAATAATTTTTATTACTCAAAATTGAATTATATAAAGAAAATGTACTCTTTATGAAATATATGCTAAAGTACGGATAATTTGATGGAATATTTATAGGAAAAAGTACATATTCTATAAATAATACTTACACTGTATTTCTTTCTGAGTACGGAGAAGAGTAACAAGCCATGTGTGATTGATATTTCCATGTGATTCTCTGAGCACAGAAATTTTACTTAATGAAGCTTACGGTTCAACCGACAGTACTTAAATATACATTTCCTGGGATATAAATACTACATTTTGGCTGACTAAAAATCAAGCGACTTTTGTTTTTTTCAAGTTTTTTTTCGTATTGTTTGTTTATTTTAACTATTCCTTTAATGACAGCAAGTTTTATCAAATCACATGAAAAAGTAACCTTTGATAATTATAAGAGTTATATTCGGTGAATTGAATTTTAATTTCTACTGTTCATGATTCAGATCTCTTAAGTAGAAAGTCACTGCAGAATTTTCAAAATTAAAACGTTTCTAAATACCAAACAGTCGCCCGAATGGCGCAGTGGTTAGAGCGACTGTTTTAGACTGCGAATTAAGGAGTTGATGCTTATGTTGCAGGTTTGAATTCCACTGTGGGAAGTGGTGACACGAGTAAGGTATTGTCAACAACAAAAAGGTATTGTTCATCCTAGTAAGGTATGATATTGAAATGTACTGTTCAGAATACGATAAAATCAATATAATCATATAATTAATAATCGTAGATTAATGAGTATCTTTCACTGGTATAACTCTATCGTTATTGACCCTCTTGAGATATCGTTCAGGTTAATATTTTGTTTTATCATTTATATATAGTAATGTCATACATTAAAATGATGAGTAATTTGATTACTGAAGTAAACTTCGCGAAAGAAAAAAATAATTATACGAGATTGCAATTATCATGATACTGGACACAACACAGAAACCTAAGCTACATTTTATCATTATTGGTTTCATATCAATAGTAGTTTTGTAGATTACCAAATTTTTCAACTCATTAGTTAATTGCGAGTTATAAAATATATGGAGATAACGAAAAGTATTCAAGCTGAAAAGTCTACTAAACAATACAAAACAAGAGCAGAACAAACATGGGCATCTGAAACATCAGGGGTGGGATCAGGTGCCATGATGGAGTAAAATTCCCCTGTCAGCCGGTAACACCTGCCGAGTGCTTCTTGTCATGATCGGGAAAAAGGAAACAACCCGTCTTTTTCTAGAAAAATATCCAAATATTAAACAGAGTGTCAGCTTCTGTGGTATCTTTAATTCAAGCTCACACGGATATTTGGTATCGACATAAGAATGTCGTTAAAAGTTATGAAGGATTTAAAAGCGGGTTGATTTTTAAGAGAGTTTTGGTCATTGTAATTAATTTTTCAGAATTTGATATTTTACTTAAAAAGATTTTTATGTCGGCAGGGGATGCTCACTCCTCCATGGCACCTGATCCCACCTCTGATGTTTCGGAGGTCCGTGTTTGCTCTGCTCTTATTTTGTATATTTGTTTAATGGACGTTGAGATTGAATACTGTTCGTTATTTCCATATCCTTCTTCTAGACGGAAATAAAAAACCTTGGAATATTACTGTTTAGGAAACCTCTTTGGAGAGTAATCTGAAATATTGACCGATCTTACTGCATTCTAAACACGCACTCCAGGAATATTTACTATGAAAACTGAACTAATTCAAATTCCCAATAATTCTAGATTTGGAGAGTGCTTCATGTGCATTATGTTGATCCAAATCAAACATTGTATAATGGGATTTCTGCTTGTTAAAATATCTTATTCCCGTTATTTTGCATGCGACATGATTCTATTTTCATGTTTATTTCTATCAACAAAATCAAAGTTTTCTTTCAGATGCATTCTCTGTTAAATAAACAAGTTTGTTATTAGTAGACTATAATATCTACGTAGGAATTTACCCTTAAATTTCGAATAATTGCAAGATGTATAGATCTCATCTACATTGGAAGAAAAAAATCTTTCTCATTAGAACTAATGTTTTCAAATAATTTCGAAACCTACATCCATTTTCTAAGATTAGTAAAATGGTATTACCTATGAGCGTCCTTAACCTAATTGCGCACAAATGGTATGTCACCACAGTGAAAATACTTCCCAAGATAATGATTTACAAACTTTTCAAGATTCTTCATTTATAATTTTTTTGACAGCAATATACTATCTTTGTTTAAAAATTGATAGAATTTTGAAGAATGGAATTAAGTATTGAAAAAGTTCCAAGAGATATTCAAAATTTGCAGCTGAATGCAAAATTTTACTACATAAAAATAAGGAAGGAATACACTGAAAGTCTATTATTATTTTTTTCGCCTACCAAATGTTATTCACATCATATTTTATTCGGAGTGTATAAGTTTAAAATTAATTTAGGGACTATTTTCGCGACTGGGCAAATTTTCTCTACCAATATAAAGCAAAATTAGAGATACTTTGAGCAATGAGCGCACAAAATGATGCCCCCGCCCCATATTGTTATTAACAGTCAAGTCTATGTTTTACTCTGGGAGACCCAAAATCATCGTCCGATCAAAGAGTAAAATAAGAGGCGAACAACTGCATTACATAATAAATTTTAATGAATACGCGAAAGAATCATTAAATATTATTAAGTGGTATGAAAGGTGTTGCGAATGAAAGTTGGGAACCCCACAATATTACAGAGAGTGGCCGTGGCCACGTTTTGTTTAGGGAAGCCCCGAAATTGATCCCTCCCAAAATTAAAATAAAAGGTTCACACTTGCACATATGTAACACATATTATTGGATTTTGTAAATAAATTTCATTTAGTAGTATAAAAGAGTAAGATTCGGATAAGAGATGGTTATCCCTAACGTTATCCCAAACGTAACAGTTAGACGAAAAGACAAACGGACGAACGTACCTTTGTTTACTGTATTTAGTGAGGCGAAAGTGTATCAATTTGTTATTGGAAATCAATATCTAATGTCTAGCGAAGTATTTCAAGTGATTTAAAGTGCCAAATAAAGACACTGTTACAAATGAAACAAATTAATTTTAAGCTACTTTTAGCGATCTCAATGAAGGATATGGTGATAACGAACAATATTCAATATCAAAGTCAATAAAATAATAAAAAAAACAGTAGCAGAGCATACTTGGAGTTCAAAACATCAAAGGTTGGATCAGATGCCATGCACGGGGAGTGAGGATCCCCTGCTGACCGGTCACAGGCACCTTCCGAGTGTTCCTTGTCATGATCCGGAAAAAACGGGAAAATCTGTCGTCTATTCAGTGTATAAATATTGGACTAACGATTAGTATAAAAAAAAGTCAGTTAGCATTTGACACAATGATAATTTGTATTTGCCGACAATTTGCCGGACAGAGAACTTGCAAAATGTTAATTTTCATCAACTTGTTTATCAATAATTTACTTCTTTTTACAAACTGTTCACTCGTAAAAAAGCTCTTGCGTATCAAATCAACTAAGATAAATAAACCTCAGATGCAGGAATGAAGTTATATTCCTGCATAAGTAAGGGAAGATGACGATAAAAAAAGATATTAGGTGTATCATAGGGCTTGGGTGTTAGATTACCATTAACGTCTTTTTAAAATAAAAAATCCAAGTATTAATCAATTATGTCTGACTCTTTGGTGTCTTTTATCTCAAGCTCTCGATCTCAACCCTCTCGCTAATAATGTTTATGTTTACTAATCTATTTGAAACATTTTTTCACCAGAAAAAAATATCGTTTTAATCGTTTTAAATTCTTTCATAACTTTCCAAAGGAACCCCTGCAGACACCATCCTGTCTGTTTTAACACGCTCTTTTAGGATCAAATGGCGCATATTTAATAATTTTCTTCTCATTTTCAAATTAATACAAACACAAAGAACAAAAATGCAAAAAAACATTAGAAAGAACAAGGTTCATTTCTGCCTTATTTGGCCCTGTGAATTTCGGAAAAACTGAATCCGCATACTTTAGATTAACATACATTTAAATATAACTTAGATCTTTGGTGACTGGGATCCTATAAAAAATGATCTCATTTCCTGCCTAGTCAATGCATTATGACGTCACAAAATGCGTCAATTTCCTCATATTCCGAAAAAGTCTACAAATACGGCCTATTTTTAAAGTTATTTTTTTTTTATTAAATATAGAGCGCGTCCTCTGATCTAAAATATGCAACTAGTAAATGATAGAACTGTTTCTGAGGATTCATAGACTTGTTTTATTTTTTTAGATCAGTCGGTGTTCTCATATTATTTTTCTTCACTGACAGTACTCAATTATACCTGTTTACCTAAGAAATCAAGAACATTGAAAATTCACAAAGCCAGTTCTCCAAGACCTGGACTTTGAGGAGACTTTTTTAAATAGGATATGAAAGCTAAAAGTCTCTATTTTATTGGGTTACTTCAAATAGAAAATCAAGCGTTGTTCAATTAATTGGTATATCTATATGGGCATTTTATGCATAAAGTGAACCGACTTCTTTATCCCTCCAAATTAGTATGGACACGATTTTCACTTTCAATGGAAATGGTCACGCCTAAGTTAACGTTGCAGTTAATTATCAATTAAGACATTTAAATGCTTGATTTTTAATTTTTTAACATAAGGATATACCAAATACATCTTAATCTGGTTTTGAAAAGTAAAATATTACTTTCATTTGGTGGTGCGTTGGTAATTTTGTCTAGTGTATGTCTGGTACCATAAAGAACTTTGTTTGATTTCGAGGATTAAAATGCTACCTTTTATGCCCTTTTTCTTTGAAAGCATCTAAGCTCAATTTTCATTAAAGTAATTTTCCTATATTATTTTTTGACAAGCCATTCGTTGTTCTCCTTTGAAACAGTATGGATCTTAACTGAACACAAGGATTTGTGCTTTCTTGCATATTCGTTAATTAAGTTTTAATAAGATATCAATCAGAGTCAGAAAATCATCGGATACCATAAATGGAAAGGCTTTAAGGATCTGCCTTATTTAATCACCATGTACAAAGATCAAAGATCTTTAATCTAGAGAATATTACGCAAATTAGGGATTATAAGGGAATTTGTTTAGACAGATTATTCAGAAACTAAAAAAAAACATATACAGGATCATCATTAAATTTTATACATATCAGATAAAATTGTCTTCAAAAACTGCTACATGTATCATGTACAGCTTTGTGTTCCAGCTCATTCCACGACTCCTCCTGTTTCCATCCACTACAATCAGGGGAAACATCATGATGTTCGTAATTCTCTTAGCCAGAATCTTAGTGTACATCGAGTTAAGTATTGGACTGTAGAATTCTTTACCAACATCTTTGGTTACAACCACCTCTCAAGATACTGAAATCGAAGCGATCTAGCCACATCATACGACCTTGAACCAGTAAATCTTTTTTTACACTGGAAATAGTTATTCATAATCATTATTTTTTAACATTTACTTTGTTTTCTCGCACCACTTTGCACTAGAAGGAAATAGAAGAATTTATGATCAGTATCTAAATGGAAGAAGAGGGATAACTGTATTAAGTGTAGAGGAGGCATTCGTTTTAAACAAACTGAATATTTAGGAAAAATGTGCATGCTGTATTGAAATTTGGACTAAAATCTAAATCTAATGAGATTTACAAAGTTACTACTATTTTCATACATTTGTCCCTTAGACGTGCAGGCAATTTCCAGCAGCATCATAGTATTTTATTTGATTTTTTTTCTGTCTGCACACAAAATTCCGAAAGGTAGATTATGTTTTATAAATATTTTAACAACGGGTAAAATATCATATTTATTTTGTACTACAACTGTGCAATTTTTGATTTCATTAAACGTAATGTAAACGTAGGGAAAAGGAGCATGCTCAATAAATCATGTTTTATTAAAATTATATAGCTGTATACTATTAAAGGATCAACAGAAAACCCCAGATCTTTGTATATTAATTAGAAAATAGACCTTCGTGCAATTGTGTTGACATACTTTATGAAACGTTGAACCTTTCATGTAGAATCTCTTAAACCCGTTGTTAAATATCTTTTGAAATTATTGTTTGGTAATAAGTTCTAAAGTGAAATTCATGATGATAACGAACAGATTTTAAACTCAAAATCTCACTAAACAATTAGGGGCAGAGCAAACACAAAGATTTGACGTTCCTGACAAATAGACTGTTTTGTTATAAAAACTACTTGCATGATAAGAAACATAAGAGTTGGAAAAATGTTTTAGTTTCTGTGACACACACTTTGGAGGATGTCACGTGGTCGCCTAAATCTTGTGATTCAGGCATGGACAGAACAATCTGAGAGGACTACTTAAAATTGTCAACACTGAGACCATATATATTTTCTTTTATGTAACTTATTCATTTAGTTCGCGATTTTTTTTTATCACCCCTTACTTTTTTGGTTGTTAAAATGATTAAACAATTAAACAATTATAACACTTCCTAATTTTTCTTATATTTTCTTAGAATTTTGCGAAACTGGTGATAACAATGCACTTTTTAAAGAGGTTCTTATATATTCTAGATTTTAAAATCATTCTTTTTATTAATCCATGATGATGAAAATTAAGTATTCAAATACTAAGCCTTCAGAATACTTTCATTTTCCAAAACAAGAATTTTAATATATGATATTCATTAGAAAGACATACTTCTTTGGATGTCGTTGCTAACTTTGAATTAAGCACCTCAAAATCTTATTTCGAAAAGCTAATAAGTAAACTACATTTTTATATCCTCTATTGAAATAATTGGATTGTTATTCTACTTCATTTTAGCTCCATTCCAGACCCTATCTCTAGGGACCATATCTAATGAAAAAGATGAAGAAATCGATAAATCCATTGCCATTATTTTTAAAAACTCCACGTCTCTAAGTGCCTGCTACGTTTTATAAAGTGAAGAGAAATTTTGCTTTTTAATGATACTGAATTTTAAGAAATACACATATGGTGTTTTGAAATCTAAACTTATATTTGATTTTTTACCTCATTTTAAGAAAACGTTTTCTTTTTCCACACAAGAAATTGGTCATATGATATTTAAAAGTAACACAAATAAATAAATCTACCGCTAATTCAATAATGACAAACGTAATTTCGAAAAGTTAATTAGTATACAAGATATTTTTTCCCTCTTATTAGAAGATTAGTTTTAAAAGTCATATCTATTTTAAACTTAATTCCAAACACTAGGGACCACTAATGAAAAACATGAGGATACCTATCGATCTATAAACAATCCTTTAAATAAGGGAAAGGGGTATAAATTATTCACCCTTTAAAATTATAGGATCGTAAGCAAGTCCGAAAGATGATAAAAAAACTTTTCTGTTGATCGGTCCTAACCACCTCGACATCTTAGCATTGCCCAGGTAGGCAGATCCTTCCTAGTCCTATTTAATACATTGTATATCAAGCATCCTGAAAGTTTTGGATAGGCAATACATGTCCCATACCGGGTTTCTCTTTTTCTCTTTAGGGTAGGAAATCGTTTGGAATATTAATTTAGAGCATCATGAATCCGATCGTTATCTCAATTATAGAAAAGAAATGCCTTGATTCCGTCATTTGAAGAGACTGACAGATAGACAGAAGGACAGCTAGACTGACAGAGGAAATGGTAAGCGACTTAACACAAAGGTATAGGATCAGATGTGAAAATAAAGTCAGTCAGAATGATATTTAATAGGTAAAAACTGTAATTCAGGTCTTAAGAACGACCACAGAACTAATGTGCGAGAAAAATATTGATTTTCTATGCTATCGATACCTTTAAAGGTGTCCTGATAATGAAATAGATCTATATCTTTTCGTCACTTTTAATTCAAGACAGAGTTTTACATTTTTCTATATGTAATAGGGTTCTTGGAATATCAACAACATCGTTTCTGGTTTGGATGATTTTATCAATAGTACAAGTATAAGTAGTAGACCCTGTAATAACAATAACAATTATTAGACAAGATAAAAAATATACATTTAACTGCAATACAGTATTTGTTATCATTATAATAAATTTATACTTTATAGTTCATATTCTCTTTGTATTAGATTTATATTAAAAAAAATTACTTCTTTATCACAGATCAATTTATCATAAAAAAATAATTCCTTTAACAATTTAGCAATTTAAAATAAAAGAAAATCATAATAATTTATCATAATCATTATCTGATATCAAATAATTCAGAATCAAATAATATTACTAAACATTTATAAAAATAAAATTTCATGCATTGGACTGAATACACATGAAATTCAATTCAACACAAAATATAAACATGCAAGACAAATACTCAAAATAAAGTTCTGTCAACACATAAATGTAATAGAACAACACAAACATAAAACACATAGATTACCTTCAATACGGTCAAAAGGTCTGGATGTTATTACATACTGTACTAGTAGCTAATACATGTAGGTGTTTCAGTCCTATAAAGAATGCATAAAAATGAGTAATCTCCCTTAGCTGATATAAAAATCTTTAATAATGATAACTGAATAATATAATGAAAAATACCTATGCTTTAATTAGAAAGGATTATTTAAATTATATGAAATAAAAGCTAAAATTCCTAATTTTATGATAAATAACATTACAGTCACACAAGTTTTTTACAAAACTAGTTTTAACAACTTTCGGCTTATTTATTCATTTCACTCAGTCCTACATATATACAATTTCATGACTGAATTAGAGTGAAATGTCAGATAAAATATTTATGTTTCTCATTTACACAAGTATACAAACTCTCAAACTTTCACTCACCATTCTAACACCTTTTTCACTCACTTTCATACAAAATCACAATCATACAAAATAATACAACAACAGACCTGAGATCCTTGAATTTCACCCTCAATAAAGATGTAAATAATGTAGTGAACAACTGAACACCAACAAAATAGTAAACCCAGGAAGTTAGCAAAAATACACACTGTCCTCTTGGACACAAAGACTGGTATGACCAGTTCTACCCAAAAATAAATCTACCCACAAAGAGATTTCCCTCCAAAATCTTGACCAATGAAATCTCTTTGTCGGGTCACTTCATAGGTCACTGACCTCTCAAAGTTTATAGCTATAAGTATGTATAAGGGAAACTTATATCTAATGACTCTTAATTAATTTCTAAATAATTCTAAAGCTTCTAAAGTATAATATAACTTAAATAAATAATAAACTGCTGAAATATAAAGAAGTTGAATTAAATAAATTCCTTGAAATAATATCAAAATTATTTAATAGACAATAATACTAATATGCATGTCAATTGCCAATAAGCTCAAAATACTAAAATACTAAAACTATATACTCTTTTTAAATATTTACACTTTACCACATATATAACTTAATAAATTAACAATCGAGAATCTTCCTCGTTGGCATGCCAATTTTTTTTAAATATCATCAAAGCAAATGACCAAGTAACAGGGCTGAGTTAAATTATTTGCAAATTGGAAGTGTCAGGAAAAATAGATGGATTATCGTAATTTTAAACCTAATTTTAGCGATATTTTGATCAATGAAAATGAAAACATGACTAAGAGTAATTAATTTCATACAAAACTACAAACTATATGAACTTAAAAGAAGTGCATGAAGGCATGACTACGAAAGCCCAGAAGGCTCATTCGAGATTCAAGTTCCGAAATACGAGATTCGAAATTCGAATTTCGAAATTCAAGATCCAAACTACCCAATTAAAAGCGGGTTCATTATTTGATTACTCTCTTTTTTATGTTTTTACTATCAAGAAATCGTTGAATATATTTATAACAAATGGTCCATTTGCTAAAATGATAATGCAAAAAAAAAATGTTTTATGTATTAAAACGAAATAAAAATAGGCCTAAAATTTGGATTACATTTTGAAAAATACATATTTAATTTTATTTTTCTCATTGAACAAGATAGTAAATACGTATATACTCAGTATGGAATATTGTATGGTTTTATCGTTGACTTGCAGGACGGTTTATTCCCACTTAGCCAAAATTCTGAAATTCTTATTCCCACTTTTCCAAAATTGATATTTTCACACCTGAGTGGTCACCTGTGTATAGTCTGTTTTAGATTGATTACCTGTAATTTACCTGTAATTTTCACCTGAGATTTATATATTTACCTATATACTTATATATAGGTATTAACAAAAAATTAAATAAATAAATGAATGAATGAATGAATAAACAAATAAATAAATAAATAAATAAATAAAACTAATTATACTTTAATTAAAGAAGTTAATAATTATTTTAAAAAAATATATTTAGAAATATTTAGGAAATAGTTAATTTAGTAATTCATCTTTCAAAGCTTATATTTTGTATCAAGTTTTTACACAAAAAAATAAATTGTTGATAATTATCAAACCAGAGATAAATAAACAAGATGCAATTATACAGTGATAAAATAAACAAGAGTGCCCTGTGATGCTTTTCCTATGTTGGTATCTATTTGACAATTGATGTAATTAATGAATCTAGAAAGGACTTAATTGTTATTAATTCCGTTTGAAATCTAGGATTAAAGCAATTATTGTTCATTAAATGCTATCTTTTTACTTATTCTAAAAAAGAAAAAAAATACTATGTACATCACTGTATTAAGTATGGCGAACGTGCAAGTACGGGTGGATTTCCTGGAGAATGGCAGGGGAGGTTTCTTCCTTCTTCAAGGTGGTTTCAAGTACTCCATAAGAACAAGATACAACGACAGAACCTACTGGAGATGTATTGACAGACAGTGTCCAGCTTCATTAACAACATCTGAAAACATCGTGGTGAAGTTTGGCAGACCACACAACCATGAGGACAACTACATTGGACTAGCAGCCGAATCCTTCATCAGTGGTGTGAAGAAGAGGTGCAGAGAAGAGGCAACACCAATCCCAACCATCTATGATGAAGAGTTAGGAGGTTTGTTCTCTCCCTGCCCTTACCTGTACACCATTCCCACTTAGCCAAAACCAGTCATCTGTATCAATTTCAGAATTTTGGCTAAGTGGGAAGACACCTGCAGAACATGTAGGCCGACTTTTTTTTATCAGATCGTTGCTGAGGGAGAATATTATATTTGATTATAATTAGACATGCAATACTAGTATTATGAATCGTCTCTACACTGCACAGTAATTCAAGGGTATATATTTCATTACATTTATAAAGGGTACATTTGTTCAGTAAGACTTGGCTTCTGAATCGAACTGTATAGCGTTATATGGTTTCACGAGTATACTTTAGTCTTTGGTCATAACAGTATGGTCAGAGACTAAAATTTAAAACCATAACGCTATAGTTCTGCATCTAATTAAGACTCATCTACTATTGATATAAGATAAAATAAATGCCGGATTTATTTTAATTCATATTGCCAATCTGTATTGTATATATAATTTTAAATAAATTCAAGAAATCAAAGCCTTAGATGAAGCTAAGTAATTAAATTTTTAATTTTTTGTATTTCCTCTATCAGGAAAACGAACGCGATTTTTGTTTTTCAATAATACGTCGCCTTTCAAGTTTTACAAAGTAGCATTTTCAATGTGTTTGGAAAAATAAGCAGGTGGGTGGGTAAGGGTGGGATTATTGTTTATCTTCATCAAGATATTTCATCAAACCCGGAAACAAAGTAGACAATACAAAAATATATACACTCCTGATATATATATTTATCCCATGTTTACCCCTTTATCCCGTGGATATGACCCATTGGATAAATTTTTCATATCCCACACTTAAGTGCAGTAATGACGTCACAATGGTTTTTGCGTTAGCGTGATGAAGTAAAATAAAGTGGAGTGCTATATAAAACAGTGTATAACATCAGTTGTGAAGTATTAAACATGGGATAAAAAGAATCTCCCATGATTTGTAGTTGGATATGTTTTTTATCCAACTCGTTGTGTGTTTTTATCCCCTCGCCAAGGCTCGGGGATAAAAATCACACAACTCGTTGGATAAAAATCATATCCAACTACAAATCATGGGAGATCCTATATGTATTCTATTTAATATTTAAGAAGCCATAATATAAATAGAAGTATATCTCGCTGATCAAAAATCCAACGATTATTCAATTTTCCTTCTAATATACATGTACTATGTATATAATACCCTTTCTTGCATTTTAATTTAATCAAATGACTCAATTTTTATTTAAAAAATAAGGTATCATTTTTAAACATCTCAAGGGACATAAATACGGGTTGGTCACGAGATTAAATTCCATAAAGCCCGAAGGGCTTTATGATGAATTTAATCTCGTACCAACCCGTATTCATAGCCCGATAGATGTTTAAAAATGATACCTTATTACTTATATTTACATTTGTGACTTATTCATACTTTATATTTACCTGACTGTGACTTTTAGCGTGTGAAATGCATTATTTTTCAAACTCAACGGCAAGTATGTAATCCACTGAACGCGCGTCGAGCCTTTATGACGTCACTGAGAAATTACGTCAAACGATTATCTATACACACATCTTTGACCTCTTGACCCCATACCTGTATTTATACAGTTATAGATACGCATTCCTTTCAGTAATGTTATATAAAGGAAAACATTTGCAAATGTAAATATAAATATATTAAACGATTTTTAGATGGTAAAATCATAATAAATGGGAGTAATCAAATGTTGAAGCCGCTTTTGATTGGTTTATCTGGATCTTGAATCTCGTAACTCGAATTTCTAATCTCAAATTTCGAATATCGTATTTCGAACCTCGAATCTAGAATGAGCTTTCTGGGCTTTCGTACAGGACCTAATAAATTTCACATTTAGAATCAGGGACTGATATATAATCCAAGAGATTATGTCTTTTTTTCAATTAAGATGTATACATGTACATTTTTAATTTTTATTATATAGGAGTCATACAAAAGAGT
The DNA here is from genome assembly GCA_003671525.1 of Saccostrea glomerata. NCBI lineage: Eukaryota > Metazoa > Mollusca > Bivalvia > Ostreida > Ostreidae > Saccostrea > Saccostrea glomerata. The sequence goes on along the minus strand of PRKT01000622.1, from coordinate 222,981 downwards.
CTTCATACATGTGTTTATGCATACAGGAAGTAATGTAAAGCTCTAAACTTGACTTCTACTTAATGCAATTTATCAATTTATTTTAATTTGAGAAAGGATTTTCTTCAAATCCTACTTATATTTATCTCGTTGTAGAACTTTATCTAAAACATTGAGGAGGCATTCGTAAATATTTTGTTTTCCTTTTAAAGCATTTCTGGGCAAGACTTGGACCGAAAGTAACACATATATGACCGTACAATTCTCAGTAACTCTATTTATTCATATTCGAAACAATGATTAAGGTGTTTAAAATTTTGATTTCCCTTGTGACAGAAAAAAGTAATTTAAATAATGATTAGCTAATTTGTGCTTTCCATATTAAGAATTTATGAGGTCGAAATTAACAAAAGTAATTACACATTTGTTAAATTATCTGTAAATGGAGCTTATCAAATCAAGCAAGTTTTCCAATTTCATATTCAAAAATGCTATTACCGATGTCAATCCTGATAGATTTGAACATACCTGTATCTCTAATTTATTTAAAAGCACTCAAATTCCTAACCTTGACATAAAGTAACATTCCAGTATGAGAATGCAGGCAAACCATAGCATTTTCTGCGGTCGAATACAAGCGCAAAATTTATGTCAAGAACAAAGGCATTTAAATATCACCATGACGTTTAATATTGATAAACATATTCATATTTTTGCTCGAAGGAATAAGTATCAGACACTGCTTTAAAAAACGCTTTTGATGGTACAGGTCAGTTTTACTTGCTCTGTTGGTAATAAACATGTAACGCTTTGAATTTATTTAATTCATGCAATTCCTACAGAGTATCTGATCCTACCTATATTATTCAGAGGTCGGTGACGAAATTTGTGCTGTTTTAATAAACCTGGGAAAGATTAAATCAATATTCCTTATCCTCACAACAAATAGGATAAAATAAACATTGAGATAATGTTTTGAATAGCAATGCTCTTATGACTTGAATTTCGGATTCTAATGAATTTTTTTTATTCCACGTTTTCTTCTGTTTGTGTCTACATGTCTACCTTTATACCCTATATATCTATATTAAACGAGCTAGGTTTACTTTGTCAATAAAATGGCCCTGCCTTTTTCTGTCTCCAGAAGTTATTAAACTAGATATACAGTCTACAATTATCAGAGTGAAAATCAATTTAATTGAACAATTTTGATTATTCAAATAACTACGTTATCTAATTTAAAGCCTTGAATAAATTCTTTATTGTCATTATTGTCTTTATTGTCATTAATATCTATTTATAAAATACAAAAACATGGTTTACGTCATTTTAAGGACAGATGATACAAAAAATGGATGCCTAGATTAATATATTTTTTGGCTTAATTTCAGTGATGTAAATGATGCAAATGATAAATTTCTAGAATAAAACTGTAAACCTTTTATGATGTTAAAGATTCTGCCTCTCTTATACCATCCTTACTAATCTATGCAAATATTTGTCACTCAGTGCAAAATTGATTAAAAGATTTAGACCTATGCGGTGAAACCTTTTCAATTTACTCCTTAAAACATGACTCAAGTGTTATTTTCATTTTTTGACAAACGTTTGTTTGTATCATCTGTCCTTTATGGTGCTTTAACATATACTTCACTTTTCATTCAAAAGATTATTACATGTTTATTAATTACCATGTTCATATTTGTATTTTCTTTCCCTTAAATGAACTAAATTCTTGTTTATTTCGGGAAAAAATAAAAAGCGTTTTCACATTGTAGGTGATATAAATGAAACAACAAAGTTCCAAAATGAAAATAGTACATGTATACAGTTTATTGCCCAGAAATATAATTATCTTTCTCATTGGATGACCTTCAATCTAATTGTCGTTTTGTTTTGTTCATGCTAATTGTTCAAATGGTGTACTCATTCATGCAATTCAAAAGTAACTCTTAAAGGAAGCAAGCTAATGCACATCAAGATAAACCAGAAGGTGCACTTCAGCAGTCATTAAGATGGGATGAGGTTATTCACTATTGATAAAAGATTATTCTTTTGCAATATTATATGAGGAACTATTACATTGTTGTCTTTTTGACCGATTTTTGTGATAATGAATAGTTCGTATTATTTATCATTGGTGTTATTTTGACTAGTTAGTGTAATTTTGACGTTATAATTAAGACAATGCCAATCTGTAAAGTGTGCTTTCTTCTGGCTTTATACATTTTTTCTATTTTTATGTTAGTGAATACGATTGGTCAGTTATATACAACAGAATCACAGTTCGATGACCTTAGAACGGAAACAGAACTGATATCTGAAGATGACAGTGAGTCACTCTCGGACTGTGCTTTTCTGTGTAAAGACTGCTGTCATTGCTTTGGGTTTAATTTGTTTGCTAAAAAATGTCGTCTGCACAAATACTGCCTCATGGAAGAAATGAACTCACCAGAACCTGGATGGAAGTATTACTGCGCAGGTTGTACGTATCATTTTCCAGGCTTTACAATATATTTTCGTTGACTCTTTAATTTATGAATTAAAGTTTTGGTAATAATGCTTTGAATTTCTTCGGACTTAATCACAATTTCTTTTTCGTTCTCCAAAAATAACGACATTTTCGAAATTTAAATATAGGAAGCAACTTTCCTTTGCTAAGTGCTAGGGACTTTGTCGTGGAAGTTACTGAACTTTGAAAGAGACCTAAAGAAAACAATGTCCCTTGCCAAGTCAGGCATTGACACTTTAAATATCACTCCTTGCTCAATAGTCCTTAAATCGTGCAAAAGTTATTACATGAAGCCCTTCACCTATAAATGTTGACATCCCTATTTATTAATGAAAATATCTCGAATAGGACGTAATGCAACATACATTTAATTAAGGATGATAAAGGAAAACATAAAATAAGCTCATGAATATTTAAATATTAAATATCAAATTATTATTGTTATATATCAAAAAAAGGAAAGAAAGAAAATACCATGCGGGTCAAGGATTGAAATTATACATATATTTTTGGTCCTCATGCCAAGAAGCAGTAAGGGATCTTAGCCCTGCGTTTGGATAGAAACCTGCGTCGTAATGGTCAATTAATATCTTTGTAACCCTAGAACGAACGCTGCAATCATTGTAAAACTTAGGCGACAAAAAGAGAACAATTTTGCATTAGGCATTTACTGATCATGATTTTTTTGTAAAAAAAAAAAAAAAAGAATTATTTTGAAAAGTAACCATAAATGAAGAGAAGTGGAAGAAATTATAACTGATTATTTTGCATATTAAATTTGATGTGTTTTTTTCCTTCTTCAACAACTTTGAAATTGATTTGATTGCAATGCTTGCGAATTTTTAAGCGTAGAAATTTAAATGTAAAAACAAAACTCTAAAAAGACGTTGATACAAATTTAACATTGTAGGACAGAGAGAAATTCAAACATTGAGTGTATTTTTTCTATTGCTTAACTTGTAAATTGTAACCATATTGAGTGTTTTCAAGTTACTTGTAAATTATTGGTTTATTAGTCATATAGATACATGATAAATGCCACTTAAGTTGCGCAATTTACAAACCAATGATTCAAACTTAACTTTAGAAGGAATTCCTAATTTTCAGATACTCTACCAAAGGATTGTCAAGAGTATTATAACAATGGCCACACTCTGTCAGGAGTATACGTCATATCTCCGTACAGAAAACGATGTCACGTGATCTATGTATTTTGTGATATGGTAACGAATGGTGGAGGGTGGACGGTAAGTAACAGGAACAGGCACTGTGTATAATATTGTCCATGTATTTTGTGATATAGTGATGAATGACGGAGGGTGGACAGTAGGTAACAAGAACAGTCGATGTGTATAATAATCTATGTATTTTATGATGATGTTGACGTATGGCTGGAGTGCATAGTAAATTATAAGAATGATATATAAGAAGAGTAAACTAATATAACATTGTGTATAATTCCAATGACTGAGAGTAACATTTGGTAACAAAACATCCATTTGTAATTGCAATTGTTGACTTATCTTATTCGATAAAGTTACAAATAGTAGAGAGTGATGATTAGTAAATAAAAAAAGCTACCCTTCTATGTTGTGTATACTGTATATCTGAATATGTTCATAGAAAGAAAATAAACATAGCTGCAGTGCCATAGGGTTAACTTATTATTATGTTCGATTGAGATTTTTCTCAACTGATTAGCTTATTCGTACTTTAAAGTATAAACAATTCTATTTCTTAGAAGTTTCACACATCTCTCTAGTTAAAAAAAACACGTGTTTATTGCAAAAAAAAGACACTTAAAACCCATTTGGTTTAAGAGGAAAGCCTTATATTTTTTATTGTATCACTTTATTCATTTACTTATACCTTTCTAAAAATTTAAGGGAATTCAAAGACGGAGGAGCGGATCAGTAAGTTTTGACAGACCATGGGTGGATTATAAGAGAGGTTTTGGGGAGGCAGAAATAGCATATTGGATCGGTCTGTAATTTCTCACCACCAATAATATGTTAATGCAATTTCATTTCTACACATTATTTATAAGCAAAACACTTCTATGCTTTAAAAATGAAGGGCTTTTTACATATGAGAAGGGGAATTTTAACAAATAGGCTAAGACATATTGACCACGATTACAATCTCAAGTTCATTCTTGCTCAATTCAGTATATACTGTATAAAGACGTCTGTGTATTTCTTTGACATTTCTACTTTCTAGACATCCTTTCGTTGCATTTTTCTATATGATTTACATGATTACGTTACTATAGCAATTTTCATTAATAGTTTTAGATCTATATTAACAGTTTTTGTTAATAACTTTAACCAAACATTTCTTATAAATGAATGAAACAATAAAGGTTTGATCATATATAACAAAAAAAGTGTATGCACGTTTTGAGGGCACAAAACAATGCAAAAGATCTCCATTTGCCGGTACAATAATTTTTTTTTTAATTTGAAGGCACCATGTTTATTTGTTTATTGAACTTTATTCATTTTTATTCTTCTTTTATTTTATTTCAGGAAATGACATCATATACTTTTTCACGAAGGATAACTCTTACCTATATGTTTCGATCACACTTAACAACGGTACGAGTTATCATCAGATGTATGATCAATTCTCTGTATCTGATGAGGCAGACAAGTACAGACTTACACTGGCAGGTCCTTCCCAGGGAACATTAGGTATGCTAAAGATATCTACAAAGTAATCAAAATTTATTTCACGATCAACAAGAGTATTCATTCGACCCATTAACAAACTAAGAGATAAATGATATCGGTCCTTTTCTTTTGGCTATAATATGTGCAGCTATTTTTATGCAACACGCAAGATTGCAACACGCAAGATGATAATCGAATTTACTCATGAAAATTACATAGACCATTCTGACATTTAACGTTTGTTTTGCCTTTTATTTTTAGATATAGCTCACATTTTAAAAGACCAATCTGACTGCTTTGTTTTAAATCAACCTTTGATTTTCAAGATGTAAAAACTCTGTAATTTTCACATACGCTCTCATTTTTAACTTCTTGGTAAAGATCCTTTTGACAATTTTTCAGCTCAATTTATAGTTACCAATGCGTGCTAAAAAGTGAATTTCTTTGGGAGGACAATAGGAAGAAAATATTTAGATCTTTAGATAGGATTTCATTGAATTTGAAAGGAATTTTTAACTCTGAAAAGATATGATTAATCGCTTATACATACTGTATTAATTATGATAAACAATATTTCACATTATCTATAGAACGTATTGATATTTCTATGTACAGTGTAAAATGTTTATACGCATGGGGAATTATTTAGTGATAACTGTCAGCAATTTTTTAAAGTTTCTTATTATTGATTAAATCAGCCTCATATCGCTTGTCTGCAAACCCAATCCATCATTAAGGATGACATTTACTCACATAGCAAAAAAAATCCACCAGTAGAACTGTATGCAATTACGTTTATTGTGTTGAATTTTAAATTCAAACAACTAGGTAAATAACGTACTTTTCATGCTAGGTTCCCCTTAGAATTTCTCGGAAAACACTAAAATTTTTCATATTTTGACCAAAATTTTCATTTCTCACAAAATATAATAAGCAACAGAATTCTTTTAAAAAACGAAATAAAATAGGAATGGATCAGATGACGTTGCTTCATATAAATTAACAATAAGAGCTAGAGACATACACTAATGCTTTAGCACAGTCCATATTTTCATTTTTTAAATCTAATTTTTAAAAAATCTGAGTGATACGACCTGTAAATTATTTATCGCCCAGCTTTGACTTTGCTACCCATATTCTACTGAAATTATTATTATATGATATTAATGGTCCTATTATTGAAAAAATGTATTGTTTTCAGTCATACTTTTGAATTATCTTTATATTTCAAAGCAATCAATTATTTGAAATAATTTATGAGCTTTTACACAAATAATAATGTTTACATGAAATATATGAAACCCTTACTTTTTGATTGATGTTGCGAGAAGTACAATTTTGTGAC
>PRKT01000622.1:188028-216335 GCA_003671525.1 Saccostrea glomerata | reverse complement strand
AAAAAAAAAAAAAAAAAAAACAAAACAACAACAAACAAAAAATAAAATAAACCTTTGTTCGAATTCCTCTGCAGTTCCAAATATTGACCTGTCCTGCTATTTTAACGTATTTCAGTAAGTTAATATCAAATCAATTACAGGGGACAGGATGCTGAAGACTGAAGTTCCGGATGCTAATTTATACCGGATGTTGTTCAGTACTCCGGACCAGGATAACGACGGGACAACAGCGTACGACTGTGCCGCCACCTACCGAGCTAGGTGGTGGTTTAATTATTGTCACCACGCCCTGCTCAATGGACTGTGGTCTCCTCAGTACTGGTATCTGCCATGGTATCCCGTCATTCCTGATGGAACGGAAGTGAAGGAGACACTAATGATGATAAAACCGCACTAACTCAGTACTTGAATCTCCATATTGAAACATGTACTAGTATCTACCCTGGAATGAAGTACTTGCGGATGGAGCTAACATGAAAAGGTATCAAAAACACGCCTCTCAATCTTTCTTAATTAGAAGCTCCATATTGGCCGAATCACGTTGTCAATTTTGTTGTTATTTGTTTCCTGCTGGTGAAAAAGATGGGACAATAAGTTTTCATCGCTCTGTCTTTCCTTCGTCTGTCGGTCTTCCCCACTTCATTTTCCACACTTTTATCAAACGCTAATAATGAGCTAATTTTTTTGTGACTGCAAAAGATAAAGTTTGAATTTCGTTACTCTATTTTTATAGATTTAATGGAATAATAAGCTTTTTTATCCCAATGTGTTCCACATTCGTTTTTCTAAAGATTTACACATACAATATATAGCTAATGTGTGGTTTGTGACCTAATTTCATAGGGTCAAAGATCAAATTTTTTATCGTGTTCTGCTTCAATTTTTTTGGCATAATATCCGCCTTTTTATTTTTTATGGGATCTAGATTACACTTTTTGGTAGAGGACTACCGGTACATTTCTGTTGCAATGATCTCAGAATCCTTGTTAAAATTGCATAGCTTATCCGTCTCCGAAAGAAAATTTTAAATTTTTGATCTTGATAGATTTAAATCAAACTCCCAGCTGTGACTGGTAGGCAAGGGATGATTACTCCTTCCTGGCACATGGTCCCAGCTATGATGTGTTGGAGGTTCATTTTGCTTTGCATCTTTTTGTAATAATTCAATTTTGGTTGTAACGCGTCATTTGATTGGATAACAAATTAATCTAAATTGTATAATCTGGTTTGCTTACGTAACAATGACTTACGTCAAAATTGTATCAATCCGCTTGACGTTATGTTTAAAATATGAACAATTTGAAGGCGTTTTGAAGAGAGAAACTGTCTTGTTTTATATTCTTAATGAGTGAAAATTAAATTATATCGGATGAATTAAATAGCAACTCAAATTATACTGCTATTACCTGGGTTGGAGCAGTTTACGCTTTTTTTATAAACCGCTTCTCAGTTTATAAAGCGTAAACTGTCCCAACCCAGGTAATACAATAATTATTGTTTCATGGATTCAATTGATATACTGTAAATTCCTAAATATACGCGTGTAATTAATTATCGTGTAATATCGCAAGAAGCACCGCACGCGAAATAAAATTACTAGCCTTTATTATTTTGATGCTGAAATCAATGTTAAATCTCTTGATCAACCGTCCCTTCGCGAATAATTATTCTCGCAATTTGTCGTTGAAAAGCCAATTCGCGATAATGAATACTCGCGAAAAAAGGAATCTACAGTATCTTGACCACATTTCAGTGATTGTTTTGTGAAAAATATCCAGCTAGCTTCAAGGTACACGACCCTACTTCAATGATATCTATTGATCTGCTTTTATTTCATGCACACATTTGTATTGTATGTGGGTTTTTTGTTTGATTGTAAGTTTTTAGACTCTTTCTCGAATATTTTTCACTCATATAGACGGCACCACTTACCTGTGGAGATCTGCAAATTCTGTCCTATGCTCGGCACTCAGGGTAATTAAGTAATTCAGAATTGAGGGATTGTATTCCTGCCAGCACTTACTGCGAAAAGGGATCAAGTTTTATACGGTCTTATCTGAAGGACCTCGGTTTCAAAGTCCCACAGAGGGATTCAAACCCACGTAAGGTGTTTTTTCATTCGTTCAATACTCTTTTTTTACCATTTTATTTGAATACAAAAACAGGTCTACTTAATTACAACTGTTGACAATAGGAAACCATGGAGGGCCTTGTCATTAATATTATTAATGAGATACTAAAATATTTTTTCTACATCCCCTAGTGGCGAAGTAGTTTAAGTTGCGAGGTAAGGAGTTGATCCTTACGTCGCAGGTTTGAATACCGCTTTAGAAAGTAATTTATAACGACCGTACCTTCCAATGAGACCTTACGATCTATAAACCGAGGCCCCCTGAAAGATTTGCCCTCACTGCTAAAAGACCCTGGGTGATGGTAGTATTGGACAAAGTTTGTAGATTTTCCATGCAAATGGTAACATTTCCATAAGTCTGAAAAATACTCGCGAGGGACGTTAAACAACATACATTCCATTATGCAAACCACATCAATGTAAAAGTAAAATTTTAAGTCAGAATTTTGTTACAAAATGGATTTGCAGGTGACTGATGACAAGGTATACAAATCTGTAGGCGCGCTTCATTTTATGTGCATTAGCTTAATTATAGTTACATACCTATATTTAATGTAGGATATAATTTTAAAGTTTTGAATCTCACAATGATGCTAATGATTTTGTTACAATTATTTCATTTTGGAGTTTCTAAAATTCCTCCTTTTTTTTGATAAACACCATACCTCGAACATGCCGCTGCACAGTACTCCTATACTTACGATGTAGTTTAATTGTTTTCTGCTGTTCATATTTTCTTAATGATTAAATACAGAGACTGACCTACCTTGTTATTTCTTAATATTTCAGAAAGAATGCGTAGTTTCAGAATACCACGAGTGAAAAAGATACTGTTACGGGGTTCTTTTGATTGCTCACTTCTTTGAATGAAAAGATGTTGTAGTTTCATAGAATTTATTGGAAGTCTATCAGTCATCAATTGCAAACATATGGCATAGCAAGGCACAGCATAAATTAATAGGTATCCTTATTCAGGATTATAGCTATGATATTTCCTTATTCAGGAATGGTTGCCTTATTCAGGACTTTTACTTGGCATCTATTTCCTTATCCAGGAACTATAGTTCTTATTCAGAACCCTCGAGCCAACAGACTAACAAATCAACAAAAATCATGGTTTATATACAAGTATAATGATCACGTGATTAAATTAAAGCGCAATCTATACATTATAACAAAGAACGATAATCAAGACATGAAATAAACATTGAAAGTTATTAAACATATATTCTGTAAAATCACAAAAGCATTATTGATTAAAGTCTCTATATATAAAGTCCATAACAATACATGTATTTTTTTCTAGTAATTTCTTTATTTTATTTTTTAAAATAAATTCACATTGTTCAATAAAAAAACATTATGTGAATATATCCTTTTTTTCCCGCTGTATTCTATCAAATAAAAAATATATAGAGGCTGCTGTTATCATGACATGATTTCATCGACTCCAAAAGGAAGGGCGAGCGATAAGTATTTTTAAATTTTTTTTTTTTTGGGTGAGGATATATTTCTTCCTGTATTTATATGCTTAGTATGAAGATTAAGATAACAAAAACGTGAAAGTAACTTGCAACATTCTTTTTAATTCATATTCAGATTGGTATGTTTATCAAACAACTCTGTGATGTTGACTGACGTTTTTCATACTAATTAATCGTAAGAGGGCAATAATATTCACACTTAATTGTTGACAGATTTTTCTGGTTTTTCCCGAATGTGCATGGAGCATTCACAGGGAGGGTGTGGACAGTCTGCTATTTCGTTGTTATTTTACTATTGGATTCGTTAAATAACCCTGCATGCGACAAGATTCGCCCTATGTGTAGATTTAGTATGTAAATAACGGCCTAAAAGTTAGTATGAAAAATGTCAGTCAGCATCTGAACTAGTGATACATTGTAATTGCTGAGAAGCATATTGTATACCGTCCATAGAATTTGCGAAATGATGACTCCAAACGAGACTGATGCTTCGAAACTCTCGTTGGTGCAAAAAATATTTGTGAATAGCTTGTCTCGTTTTGGAATGAAGTTCGTATTACTATGTTGAGCACTCATTGGTGTATTGAATCAACTTGGAATCATAGACCCCAAATGCAATTGATTAGGGTGTAAATATTGCTTTATGAATATGAAAAATGTACGATAGAAATTCAAATTCCTACCCGTATCATAAAGTTTTGTTGTTAGACTATCTTTAATATATTTACCAAGTATGAAACATTGCACCAAAACAATATTAGTCGCAATATAAATGAAAGGAAGACTGGTTGTTTGTTTGTATGTTCTTAAACGTCTCTCTGGGTGTCTGTTTTGAATTTTCACTCATAAGAGACGCCACCACTTGTCGGTGGAGAGCTGAAAACTTTTACCTATACACGGCACATAAAGTCTTTGAGCAGTAAGGGATCTTTTTTGTGCTCGTGCCTACTGCGGCAAAGGAACTCGGTAATGGTCAGATAGCAATGCGTGGTACTTGGATTTCGCAAATGTTCTCAGGATGGTTTGTTTAAAAATACTGTTATAAGTTATTACATTTGGCTGTGTATTCCTTTAAGCGGCGTTGGCGGGTCTCAAAAAACGCTAAATCAAGTACACCTCTTAATGACGTACATATATGAATGAAAACATCAAGAAATGCGATAAATCAAATCTACGATAAATTGTTGAAAAAGCAATATCGGCCCAATATCGAACACGCAAAATAATATACATTTATAGTAATTATAACGAGTTTGGTACCTGATTGAGTTTGTCCAATTTCTTCAAGAGCAGGGGCCCGTTTCATCAAAGGTCGTAGATTTAAGCCTTAACTTAGGTGTACTTCCGAGATTTACGCCAAAATTTAGTCAGGTGTAATTTGCATTTCACCAAGTGGCGTAAGTCTAGTCGTAAACGATACGCTTAGTCGCAGGACTAGGTCCTTGACGACGTTGCATTGCGCAGGCGCAAAAAATATAAACATTGTCCACTGCGTACAAACATGTATATACGAGTAATTCTAGCACGTAAAAGAATAGAATAACACAAATTATAGAATAATAAATACTTGCACTGATTGAAACATTCATGGATTGATAGGGTCATGTAGGATACATGTACTATGTTATAAGAAATCAATTTTAGGTTTTTACAATTTTTCAATAAGAAAAGTCTTATAAATTGAAAGTTAAAAAAGGATCGTACATGTATTTCAGAATTTTATTAAAAGCTAACCTGTTTATTTTGGAATTTTAATTATATAACCCCCCCCCCCCCCCCCATTGTCCCGAAATTTTAAACAGGTTATAACTTCGCCTTCGATAATCAGACTCTACTGATAAAATGAAACGCAACTCTTCGTGCTAGTCCTGACTTTACAACGGCGTAGCGCTACGAATGGGCGTACGACCTTTGATGAAACGGGACCCAGATGTCCAAGGAAAACATGGGGGTCGTATAGCTTATCTACAATAAAGTCACCTGTAAGTATGATTTCTTGGTCATCACAACAGAAGGCGCAGTTTATCTCCCTCTCCCTTGGTTTGTCCTCTACCAAACAGGAGGGTGCAGATGGAGAGCGGTATGCAGAACAATAAAGTAAATGTTTTGTGTTCATTAATTAATTTCTAACCACATTGTCTCAATGCTACTGATTTCTAAATCTTTTCGACGTTTATCGTATAAATCATTTGGAAAAAAAAACTATTCTTCCGCCCACCTTATTTTGTCTATCTCTTCTTTCAGGAACGTAAACATCTATAATTCAAATCTTAATCATTAATTTATCCATTTGAAAAAGTCTCATAAAACCCCAGCACATTCTAAGACCGTTCATTTTGTAGCAATAACTTATGTTCGTCCAATTTGCTACAAAATGGCAAAATTAGAATTTCCAAAACGCCTACATTTTTTACCAGACGAAATCCATTTTTAACGGAAGTATATTTATAACAATTCTACATTTGATTCTTGACTCGACAAAGTCCAGATATTTACTACCATTTTTATTGTGATATCAAAAATATTTTTATATCACTTAGTGGGATTTCTTAGCAGTATGCCAGGGTCTTATGTTGGACTCAAGAACATCTCAACTTCTAAAGATATGAAGTTATTAAACTCAAAATCCTATGGGAGAATGGTGGGATGTTCAGTCCCATCAACTATCCAACCATTCTCCCATGGGAGAAAAAAATGTCAGATGGTATATTTTCTAAAGTTTTTCTTATTCACAGATATAATTATTTTGGTAAATATATCATTCTTCCCCTGTATGACCAAAATTAACAATAAACTAATTCTATGTGGGCTGTAACTGTCTCGACATCGACTGAAAAAGGAAGGACAAAAGATAAATATTGATGAAAAGAAGAGGATATTAATTATTCGTGTAATTATATACTTAATTTATACACAAATTAACATTTATGTGGGAACATCCTGAAGTTTTGTTTACAAATTACATCAGATCGGTATGGTTTTTCAAAAAAGTTGCAACAGTTGCACTCGGCATGGGTTGTTATATTTTAATGTGTGTATAATTTAATTTCGAGATGTCAATATCATAGGAAGGACAAAAGATAGATATTGATGAAAAGAACAGGATATTAATTATTCGTGTAATTATATACTTAATTTACACAAAATAACAATAATGTGGAAACATCCTGAAGTTTTCTTTACAACTTACATCAGATCGGTATGGATCTTTCAAGAAAGTTGCAATCGGCATGGGTTGTTATATTTCAATGTTTGTATAATTTAATTTCGAGGTGTCAATATCATAGTTTAATAACATACGTTACAGGTACATAGAACCACCCACATTATAACTATATATATGCCCCTTTTCTAATTTTCGTATACAGCTCAGCCGTTTCTTCAACGAAAAGGTAATAACATTAAATAATATATTGTACAATATACATGCATATCTTAAACTAGATAATGTTTGTGTTTTTTCTCTGCATACTACTGTACACAGGGGAATTTTTGCCACGTGTTATTTTTGCCCATTCGCCCTATCTTTATTTGGGCGAATTTAAAACAAGGCAAATTTCAAAGCATGTAGTATAATTTCTTAAACAAAACTATAACAGAGCGAATTTAAAACGGTAGAAATACGAAAATAACACATGATAAAATAACACTGTATACAGTAATTCTGCTAAATATTTATACTAAGTTATATATATTTAACTATATTTAGAGCTCGAAAGATGCTGTGTTTCAAAGCTGCTGTTTTTGTTATTTTCTTATCATTGTTTCCACTTGTGGAGCCGTCAGGTAAATTCTAAATCTTCAATTTGTTGTTCTGCTTATAACTTTTCGCGTTAGAACATGTTCATTTTTTTTAACTTGTAATTTCACTTTTTTTATTTAGTAAATAACCCTTAATTTCGTTTTTGCATAAAAGACCAGTTATTTACTTTCTGTGATGTTTTGGATTGTTTGAATTCAAGTCAATGTAATTTTAGTTACCGGGACTAGTGATATGGATAATGCAAGCGCAAAATAATATTTTGAAATTCATGTTATATTCATGAACTCTAGCATTGGTAATTAAATATTTCTTGAGCTTTAGATATTGCAAAAAGGCCCGGTTTAATTGAATTACATAGTTTTGGTTCAAATGATCACTAGAAATCCTTAGAACCGTGTACAATTTTACCTATTTCCTTATAAAAAATTAACAAATATTCTTTGTTGTTGTTTCATTATTCTTTTTTCTAATATTTTACTTTTATATAGCAGGTGACTTTATTGCATTTAATGCATACCCAACCAGATCACTACACCCGAGGATAGGTTCCGACGTCAACGTTGTTTACGGTGGTGTGTATTACAACTATGGAAACGCATACAATAGGCATACTGGTGTTTTCACAGCGCCATCTGACGGGCTTTACGTATTTTCTTGGGCAAGTGTCGTGGCACCAGGAAAGATGTTTGACTCGGAAATCCTTCTCAATGGAAAAAGAAAAGGACTCGGAAACTGTAACAATCTTAAAGGTCAAGGTTATGAAAACTGTTCAAGAACATATCCACTGGTTTTGAAAGCCGGTGATAAAGTTAATATCCGTACTGAAGGCGCAAACCACCTGGAGGGAGGTTGGTCCAGTTTTTCTGGATGGAAAGTATCCTCGGAGGTCCATGAGTCGTTACCCTATTGAGCTAATGTCGTTTTTAAAATAAATTTGAAATACTGTTTCATTTCATGTCATACCTTAGATGTAAATATTTTTTTCTTTCGATTAAACCAATAGTTTAAAAAACAATCATGCCTTTATTGATTGCTTACATCTCGTTTAAAGTACCTATGTTTACCCGACGCCATTTTGAAACACAGGTCCTAGGGTCGTGACCTTAGCGGAAATTACATAATACAGACCCTAATACTACAAATTAAATATGTGACTATTGTTGACTTTATATAAACAATTTAGCACCAATACACTTGAGATAGTACGTAAGAAAAAAAATGAAATATTTTCTTTCTTAATTAAACATATGCGGTAATAGCGAATTTATGCTAAGTAAGGGGAAATTTTTGTTTCTGTTATATACTCTTCTGCCTGATTTCGTCCATATCATCTTCAGCAGCTGTAAAATATGACAAAATTAATCCAAATAATTTTTTCTGACGACGTGGTGCAGTAGGGGTCAAAATCTTGCAAGATATTCAAGAAAAATAAAAGGTGCACGACTCTAGGACCATAACGAATTTAGGGCCTCCAACGATATAAAGGCAATTAAATATTCATGCATGTAATATATAAATAAAGCAGGTACAATTAACTACCTTTCTGTCCCTTTTTACTTTTCTCTATATATAAGTAAAGAATTCTATTGACTTCATAAAGATACTATATAATCCAAGATTCCTCTTACACATTTCTGTTTTTTTTTATTTTGTGACATATGCAGGGAAGAGTATGAGCGGGGGCCATATTGAAACGTGGTAGTTCAGCGACATAAGCTCGTGTCGAAAGCCTGTCTACCTTTTACAACTTTCGTGGATCTAACAACCGAGATGCGAGAAATCAGTAAAGAGATGCTTCTTCATTAACTAAGTTTTTTTTTTTGGATAGAAGGTATAAAGTCAGTTAAAAAAGTAGTCATGTGTCAATGAAATAAAGCAGTTTTAAAATGTTTTTAACAGAAGAAAAAGTATTGCATATTTACTATAAAAAAAATTGATAACCATATAAGAATCTTCATTTCACTCAGATCAACAAACATACCAATTACAATAGTTTCCACGATGAGAATGAGGGTATCTCTGTGTCGATCGTAAACCTAACGACGGCCATTAATTTTTCAAGCGTTCACTTGTCCTCCATTTCTGGGAACCTGAACCATCTTTCACTGGGGATGGGTTAAGGGTCTTAGGGGGTATCTCCTATCAAAATTTCAAAGGGCCCCTGGGGTCGAGAAAGGCCGGTTAGCTAGCCCGAACTTTGATGTTTTTTCATCATTTTATATTGGGAATATATTGGCCAGCTATTATACGCCTTATCTTTGAAGAGTTCATCAAATGATTACTGGGGCAAGGTAGTGGGGTCCAAGGGCTATTATTTCCCACCTTCAAATTGGGGCTGTAGTGGCACCACCAAGTGGTGCCAAGTGCGTGGGGCATATTTCAAGCATTCATTTGTCCTCCATTTCTTGGATCCTGAACCATCTTTCACTGGGGATCGGTTTAGGGTCTTAGGGGGTATCTCCTATCAAAGTTTCAAAGGGCCCCAGGGGCCGGGAAAGGCCGGTTAGCTAGCCCGAATTTTGATGCTTTTTCATCATTGTATATTGGGAAACGGGAAAAGGCCAGCTATTATACGCCTTATCTTTGAAGTGTTCATCAAATGATTACTGGGGTAAGGTAGTGGGGTCCAAGGGCTATTATTTCCCAACTTCAAATTGGTCTGTAGTGGCATCACTAAGTGGTGCTAAGTGCGTGGGGCATATTTCAAGCATTCATTTGTCCTCCATTTCTGGGAACCTGAACCATCTTTCACTGGGGATGGGTTAAGGGTCTTAGGGGTATCTCCTATCAAAGTTTTAAAGGGCCCAAGGGGCCGGGAAAGGCCGGTTATCTAGCCCGAACTTTGATATTTTTTCATCATTGTATATTGTGAAACGGAAAAGGCCAGCTATTACACGCCTTATCCTTGAAGTTTTCATCAAATGATTATTGGGGCAAGGTAGAGGGGCGCTAGAGCTATCACTTCCACTTTTAGAATGGGGCTGTAGTGGCATGACTTGGAGGTGCCAAGTGCGTGGGGCATATTTACATCATTCATATTTTATTCATTGCCGGCCTCCTGTACAAACTATCACCGGGGATGGGTAAGGGGCCTTAGGGGTACCCCTTGACAGATTTCTGTAGGGTCCTAGGGGCTGGAAGGGTCCAGTTAGCTAACCTGAACTTTGATGTTTTTCATCATTGTATATTGTGAAATGGGAAAAGGGCAGCTATTATACGCCTTATCCTTGAAGTGTGATGATTTTGGGGACACGGTAGAGGGACCCTAAGGCTATCACTCCCCACTTTCAGAATTGGGCTGTAGTGGCACCACTTGGTGGTGCCAAGTGCGTGGGGAATATTTACAGCATTCATATTTTATCCATTGCCGGCCTCTTGTACAAACTATCACTAGTGAGGGGTAAGGGGCCTTAGAGGGTATCTATGACAGATTTCTGCAGGGTCGTAGGGGCTGGAAAGGGCCAGTTAGCTAACCTGAACTTTGTTGTTTTTCATCATTGTACATTGTGAATGGGAAAAGGGCAACTATTATACGCCTTATCCTCGAAGTGTTCATCGAATGATTGGGTTAATGAAGAGGGGCCCTAAAGCTATCACTTTACACTTTGGGGCTGTAGTGGCACCACTTGGAGGTGGCAAGTGCGTGGGGTATATTATTTTACAGCATTTATTTGTCTTGCTTTATTGGGCACCTAAACCAACTAACACCGAGGATAGGTTAAGGGTCTTAGGGGGTATCTCCTGTCAACGTTTCAAAATGACCCAGGGGCTGGGATGGACCTGTTAGCTTACCTTATCTTTGAGGTTTTTCATCATTGTATATTGTTAATCGGGAAAAGGTCAGCTATTATAGGCTTATGCTTATCTAATGTCACCTATAACTTCAACATAATCTGTCAAACTGAACGCGACATTTGTCGCAAATTTGTAAACAAAGTATAGACACGGAAGTTCTATTGTATCTTAGCCTTTTATTTATTAACTTGATCGTTCAAAGATTGAACAAATCGAAATAATTTGTTTTTACAGAAAATCTGCAATTTTATTATACAGCAACCGTGTTTCTCAAAACTATTAAGTACGGATTACTGTCTTGTTCAACCAGGAAGTTGGAACTCGTGAAGTAGTGTCTAGAATGTATGCATTTCAAGCAAAGAGTTGTGAGTTCGATACCGGTTGGGTGCATTTTAAATTTTTTTTAATTATGGGGTATATAGTTTTTGTCGTGTCCGTCTGTCTGTCTTTCTGTCTCTCTGTTTGTCCGCAAAAACTTTTATTCTTATTCATAACTTTTTATTTAGTAGAGCTATGAAATTCATATTTCACATGTGTATTTTTAGAGAGAAGACCTTCTTTTGGGTACCACCAAATTTGACCTTTTGATCTTGATCTTGAGGTTTGACCCACTTTTACACACAAATTTTGAATATTTACTTTGGCCATTTCTTTTAAACAATATCTACCAGGACCATTATACTTCACGTATGTATTTTTTTTGGCACGGCCTTTCATTGGATACCACAAACCTTGACTTTTTGACCTTGACCTTGGAGATTTACGTACTTATGAAAAATCTTTAAGCTTGACTATAACTTTTGAACAGAAAGTGCTAGGGCTTTCATACTTCACAAATGTAATTCTTATGAGAAGATGCTTCATTTTATACTAAGGACTTTGACCCTTTGACCTTGACCATGGAGTTTGACCTACTTTAAAAATACAACTTTGACTATAATTTTTGAGGGGTAAGTACTAGACTTTTATACTTCACATATTTTAGTCTTGTAGAAAGACCTCTCATTTGATACCAACAACCTTGACATATTGACTTTGACCTTGGAGTTAGACCCACTTTTACATAAAAATTGCATATTTTTACTTTTGGCCCTAAGTTTTAATTGGTAGATACTATGAATTTCATTCTTCAAATATAACTTCTTTTTTGGCAAGACCTGTCATTAAAACCAAGAATTTTGACCTTGACCTTTGAGATTTCCGGACTTAGGAGAAAACTTCAACCTTGGAAATAACTTTCGACGAGGAAGGGCTAGGGTTTTCAACCTTCACATATGTAATTCTTGTTACAAGATCTTTTAATCAGTACCAATAACCTTAACCTTCTGACCTTCATCTTGGAGTTTAACGTACATAAAAATCTTTTTTAACCTTATAACTTTTGAATGGTTAGGGCTAGGGCTTCCATCCTTCGAATATGTTATCTTTGTGGAGAGACCTTCATTGGATACCAATAAACTTGACCTCATTACCTTGATCTTGAAGGTTTTTGTACTTATGAAAAAACTTAACCCTGCTTTCATGTCTTGCAATTGTATTTCCAGTTAGAAGGCACTACTTTAGGTACCAATATATTAACTTCTTTATCTCAGAAAAGTTTAATCTTCACTATGTTGCTATACGGGGCATCAGTATTTCATAATCGCATTTTTTGCACTTTAATGTTAGATATTTGCATATGTATACATTTTATGTTATATGATATTAATTATAAGTTCACATCAAGTTTAACGTTTGAAAAATCTCTTCACCTCTAAAAAATGTAAAGTTTCGATGTTAAAAGTATTAGACAATTACAGAATCTTTATTACATATTGCCATTTTGCACCTCTTATTATCCCACCCGGAAGGAAGTTTTGGGGGGTTTATAGTTTTTGTCGTGTCCGTCCATTCGTCTAGCTGTTTGTTTGTTTGTTTGTCCGCAAAACTTAAACCTTGTCCTAAACTTTTGATTTAATAGAGCTATGACATTCATATTTCACGTGTGTACTCTTTGTGACAAGAACTTTCTTTGTGTACCACCAAATCTATCTTTTTGACCTTGACCTTCAAGTTAAACACATTTTAACAAAAAAATCAAATTTTTTACTTTGATCATATCTTTTAAAACAGTAGATACCAGGACATATGTATACTTCAAAAATTCATTTTTGTTGAAAGACCTTTCATTGGATACCAATAACCTTGACCCTTTGGCCTTGGAGATTTCTGTTCTTGTAAAATAACTTTTACCTTGGGTAAAACTTTTGAAAAGTAAGTGCTAGGGTTTTCATACTTGACATATGTAATCCTTGTGACAAGCCCTTTCATTGGATATCAAGTCGTTTGACCCCTTGACATTGGAGTTCGACCTACTTTTTACAAACTTTAACCTTGGCTATAACTTTTAAGCGGTAAGGACCGACGGATTTATACTTCCCAAATGTAATCTTTGAGACATGGCCTTGTGCAGAAAACAATAACTATGACCTTTTGACCTTGACCTCGGGGTTTGTTTTACCTTTAAAAACGTACCCTCCCGCTTTTAAGTGTGTGGGTTGGTGGGGTGGAGGTGGGGTATGATTAAGGCACTATATACCTTAGTATGACCCAAAGGAAAACACTAGCTCCAATTATAGGAACGTCTTTGTAGTGACATTATTAAAACAAAGCTATGCTTTTGATAACTAATTAACAAGAGGCTCTGTGAGCAATGAGTTCGTTAAATGATACCACCATATCCCATAAAAATATAGTGGAAAAGTCAATGCTTTGCTATGAGAAACCCAAAATATGTGTAGGATCACAATTAAACAAGATGTTTTTGTGAGTGCAAATTTAATATATTTGTACCAAAAGAAAGGTATTCTCGCTAAAAATACAATTGTAAAATATTAAAGTTGGCCAAGACTAAAGTTTTTCACAAGTAAGGAATACTTCAAGGTCAAGGTCATTGATATCCAATGAAAGGTCTTGCCACAAAAATACATATGTAAATTATGAAAGCCTTAGACCTTACCTTTTAGATGTTATGGCGGAGGTTAAAGATGTTAAAAGTAGGTCAAACTCCAAAGTCAAAGGTCTTGCTTTCAAATGAAAGGTCCTGTCGCAAGGATTAAATATGTAAAGTATGAAAGCACTTGGCCTAACCCTTCAAAAGTGATGGTTAAGGTTTACTTTTTAAAAGTATGTCAAGCTGCAAGGTCAAAGGGTCAAAGCTCATAGTATCCAATGAAGGATTATAAAACTGAAGTATGATATCACTAGCCCAAAGTGTTCAAAAGTCTTGTGACCTTGACTGTGACCTATATGCTTAAAATATTTTTTTTTCTGCAAACTTTTACATTCGCCATAAATTTTGAACCATAAAAGATAGAGACTTCATATTTGGTATGCATACACCACTGGTTAAGCTCTTTTAAATGCCACCATAGCCAATGACCTTGTGACCTTGACTGTGACCTACAGTGTATACGCTAAATACAGTTTTTTGTTTGCAATTTTAACCTTGGCCATAACTTTTGAACGAAGAAAGACAGAGATAATATTTGAATGAATACTTCACTAATGAAGCACATTCACATGCCACCAAGGCCAATGACCTTGTGACCTTGATTGTGTCATATATGCTAAAAATACCTCGTTTGGAACCATGAGAGATATAAACTGCATATTTAGTATGCATGCTGCACTATTCAAGTTCTTTGTGACCTTGACTGTGACCTATATATTATAAATTTTTTTTAACTTAACCGCCGGGTGCATAGTGTTTCAAAAAATGAATCTTGTTCATAAGTATAAAAATCTCCATGGTCAAAGTCCAAAGGTCAAGGTAACTAGTATCCAATGTAAGGTCTTGTCACATAGAATTCATACTGAGTATGTAAAGGATGGAAGTTTTGACCGTTACTATTCAAAAGTTATGGACAAGGCTAAAAAATTTAAAAGTAGGTCAAACTCCAAGGTCAAGGTGAAAAAGGTTGTTACACGGAGTACACACGTGAAATATGAAAGTCATAGCCTCATTAAACCAAAAGTTAAGGACAAGATTAAAGTTTTCACGGCCAAACACACAGAGATGCAAACGGACGGACACGGCAAAAACTATATACCCCAAAAACTTAGCTTACGGGGGCATAATGAGATGCAAACTGGCAATATATAATAAAGATTTTATGATGGACTCATATTTTTAACATCGAAACTTTGCACTTTTTAGAGGTAATAAGATTTTTCAAACTTGAAACTTATGATCTGAACTTGTAAATAATATTACCGGTATAAAAAATAAAATGTATGCATGCGCAAATTTTTTCCATTAAAGTAAAAAAAAAATCTTATGCAAAAATAAAAGAAAATACTAGTAATCATTATGTAAACTTGTTAATAATATTTAATATAATATTTATTCAAAAACAAATGTTTCCCAATGAAAAAAAAAATCTTATGCATAAAAGAAAAACAAAATACTGGTAATCTTATTGTTCCTGTTCCTGTGGCCTTTCCAACTTTAAAAGGTCTTTGGGTTTAAAAAATAAGAAAAAAAAAACTTTAAAAAAAATGAAAATGCACCCAGCCGGTATCGAACTCACGACTATTTGCTTGTAAGGGATACGTTCTAAACACTACGTCAACACAGTAATCCGTACTAAATAGTTTTGAGAAATACGATTGGTGTATAATGAAATTGCAGATTTTCTGTAAAAACAAATTATTTCAATTTGTTTAATCTTTGAACAAATCGAGCTAATAATTGAAAGCCTAGGATACAATAGAACTGCCATGTCTATACTTTGTTTACAAATTTGCGACAAATGTCGCGTTCAGTTTGACAGATTATGTTGAAGTTATAGGTGATATTAGATATGCATTCTGAAAGTGGCAAATGATAGCCCTAGGGCCCCTCTACCTTGCCCCAATAATTATTTGATGAACACTTCAAGGATAAGGCGCATAATAGCTGCCCTTTTCCCGTTTCCAAATCTTCAATGATGAAAAACATCAAAGTTCAGGTTAGCTAACTGGACCCTTCCAGCCCCTACGCCCCTGCGGAAATCTGTCAAGGGGTACACCCTAAGGCCCCCTACCCACCCCCAGTGTTAGTTTGTTCAGGAGGCCGACAATGAATAAAATTTGAATGCTGGAAATGTGCCCCAAGCACTTGGCACCACTGGGTGGTGCAACTACAGCCCCATTCTGAAAGTGGCAAATGATAGCCCTAGGGCCCCTCTACCTTGCCTCAATAATCATTTGATGAAAACTTCAAGGATAAGGCGCATAATAGCTGCCCTTTTCCCGTTTCCCAATCTACAATGATGAAAAACATCAAAGTTCAGGTTAGCTAACTAGACCCTTCCAGCCCCTACGCCGCTGCGGAAATCTGTCAAGGGGTACCCCCTAAGGCCCTCTACCCACCCCCAGTGTTAGTTTGTTCAGGAGGCCGACAATGAATAAAATATGAATGCTGGAAATATGCCCCAAGCACTTGGCACCACTGGGTGGTGCCACTACAGCCCCATTCTGAAAGTGGCAAATAATAGCCCTAGGGCCCCTCTACCTTGCCCCAATAATTATTTGATGAACACTTCAAGGATAAGGCGCATAATAGCTGCCCTTTTCCCGTTTCCCAATCTACAATGATGAAAAACATCAAAGTTCAGGTTAGCTAACTGGACCCTTCCAGCCCCTACGCCCCTGCAGAAATCTGTCAAGGGGTACCCCCTAAGGCCCCCTAACCACCCCCAGTGTTAGTTTGTTCAGGAGGCCGACAATGAATAAAATATTAATGCTGGAAATATGCCCCACGCACTTGGCACCACTGGGTGGTGCCACTACAGCCCCATTCTGAAAGTGGCAAATGATAGCCCTAGGGCCCCTCTACCTTGCCCCATTAATCATTTCGTGAACACTTCAAAGATTAGGCCTGTAATAGCTGATCTTTAATCGCGTTT
This sequence comes from Saccostrea glomerata, assembly GCA_003671525.1. Lineage (NCBI taxonomy): Eukaryota > Metazoa > Mollusca > Bivalvia > Ostreida > Ostreidae > Saccostrea > Saccostrea glomerata. The sequence continues at coordinate 199,232 of PRKT01000622.1, read as the reverse complement.
TTGGGATAAAATGCAAAACAGGCAAAGTTCAAAGTTGATAACTGGCCCATTCCAGTCCCTGGGACCTTTTTAAACGTTGACAATGGATTCCCTCTAAGACTCTTAGCTTAATGACGAATAATTGATGACGAATGATTGCTTGAAATATAACCCATGTACTTGGCACCACTTGGTGGTACCACTAAAGCCCCTTCTGATAGCAGGAAATAATAATCCTAGGGCCCTTCTATCTTGCCCTAGTAATGTTGATTACTTTATAAATCATGGGTATAATACCTGCCTGTAATATCAAAATTTGGAACCACTTAGTGGCACCACCACCACTTATTACTGATAGTGGTAATTTACAGTCTGATAGATTCATTAAGTTGTCCCAGTAATAATGTTCGAAACATACTTCAACCTAGTTTACACTTGTGCTATATTTCTGTTTACAATCGTTATATATTAATCAAATTTCAGGTTAGCTTATTGGCCCTGTCATAATCTTGAGGTCCCTGAAGGAGTTGAAAAGGGATTCTTCCTGAAGGAGTTAACCATATCCTTCGGCTTGTTTGTTCAATTGGATAAAAATTATAAAGTAATGTATTTCTTATTTTTCGGTTTTAAAAAAGAAAAAAAATTGTTCAGGTGAGCCTTACTGCCCCTGAGTATCTGATTTATTATGTAATTAATTGTTGCATTAATTTTATAATCATTAACCATTAATTATCTTAAATAACCTATTAAAAACAGTACTGCGTCTGAGTACTCTCAGTTCTTTGATGAATTTCCTTATTGGCTGCTAGCTTCTACGCGCTTAATGGCTGCTGTTATTGGCTGCTAGCTTCAGCCTGGTTCAAAATTATGAGATGACAGCATGAATAAAATGAGAAATAAATTGTGAAATATTTAATACTAGTATACAGAAGGAGTAAACATGTTTAAAAAAGTGTACACTTATACCAGTAGGAACATGTAAAAAAACTTTTATACACGTATACTAGTAGGTAGTATTAAATAAGGTAATATTTGTATTTGAATCTAAGGCCACTATTCATTATGCTTACTTCTTTTCTTTCCTCATATCAAAACTTATTATTAATTCGGAAACCATTCTAATTACTAAAATGTATTTTTTTTTCATTTCGGGTAGAAGTTTTCAGTGTTTTAATTATTCTTAACATACTTAACACTAATATCAGAGGCCAAATTTAGATAAGATGTTCACCACAAAAGAAAATGAATGCGTAACATATCTAATGTATGTTAGATGTTTCGAGCGAAATCCATTCTGTTTTATCAAGAGTCTTTTGGTGGAGGTTTTGTACTAAATCTATCAATTTAAAACAATAAAATCTTATGAAGATCCCTTATGCTGCTTTAAAATCACTGTAAAGATATTTGTCTTGTATAATACCAATTACTTCACATTCGTCATATTTTAAACCTTTTATGTTTTCCACTTTAAAGAGCAATGGAAATTTGAAACAATCATGTAGATTTTTATTGCTTTTTTTTCTCAAAACACGAGGACAAAGAAGTTTTTCTCATCTATAAAGAAATATCCTCACAAAAGAACTGGGTTATTCGGTCTTATGCACTTTACATATCACTCCCAAGGTGCCCTTTTCATCTAATTCTCGGAATTTTTAATTCTTCAAACTTTTAAAGTGTGTAACGCCTGAAAAGACGCATTTTTTTTTTATTTTATAAAAAATCTCTGCGTAATATCATCTTTCTTGAAATGATCAAAATACATTTTGATTTAAGCAACAACTAGAAAATATACAATAAACATAAAAAATCTGGAGGAAAGCAAACACCGAGTTCAAAAACTTAAAAAGCTGAGAGCATGCGCCATGGATGAGTAAACATACCCTATAGACCCGTTAAAGCCGCCTTTTACTCCGTGTTATGATCGGGAAATAAAGAAAAAAAATATCGACAATTCTGTGTGTAACGATATACATTGAATATATTGATCGTCACAGGGGGGTACCTAGGGTACTTTTGATGTAAACGCCTGAAAGGGGGGGGGCTTAAGGCCCCCTGTAGGTCCAGGGCGAAACTCTGGTGGGGGTGCGGGGGGTGAAGCCCCCGGAAGCTGGTGAATTTCCGACGATTTCGATGTGCATATTTGACCCTTAATATATCATTTTTCTTACATTTTTTCAGTTTGTTACGCAGCCACATTTGAGGTCTGTTCTTTCCTTGTACAAAATGCGGGCAGTCACTCATTAAGGAGAAAGGATATGTCCAAAAGCTCTGTTTGACGAACCCACTCAAGCAATTTTAGACTTGAGCTCGACAAAATACGTATGGTTAACATACGGCAGTTGGTTAGAGTGGTTGACTGGTTTAGACAGACCGCGTACATTGACTGATAGTCAGGCTTACATTACCGGTAATATTGAAAATACGCCTCTAAAGATTGAAAATAACAAAGAGAGGAATCTTTTCAACTCATTTTCTTGTACATTATCTATGTACATTGTATACATTTTAAGAGCATGTCTACGAGAAAACCATGAAAAAGATTATGGGAGCAAGGTTCTCTGATCAACTTCATGTTTTGTGGGTGATTTCTTCTAAAATATGAAATATTTTGCCACAAAATTTTTTCAGTGTGGTCTCACTTAAACTTTAACACTGTTACTAAAAATAGAATTCTAGGGTCTTACACAGGGTGAAAACAGGAATTTTATAGGATTTTATATTTAAAAATTCAGCATTTTATTTGAAATGATATAAAATATCCATGTATGGTTGAAAGTAACAAGATACACTTGTTTCGGAAAATTTTTCATTATCACAAACTGTGCCCCGGTTTAAGTGCAAAAAGGTCACAAATCTGGCATATTTCAAGATTTTTGAAAACTTGTGAAAATATTCACTTTTCAGAAACCTATAACTCAGTGACGCTTAGAATCAATTCATCTCATATCAATTATTAGACAACATGTCTGTCTACATTATATAAAAAATCTGTCTTTGGACTCTCAAATATTTGGCCGTACTTTTTACTTTCAGTTGGACTTTTTTTTTGAATTTTCAAATTTTCTTACCCTTCTGAACTTCAGCAAGGAGTTTTTTTGCTTATTCAAAGATTTTCAAAAATTTTAATTTTGCTTTTGAAAAATACCAGTATATTGTACATTTTTTTCTCAATCAAAAATTAATTCTTAGGGGGTTAAATGGGGTTAATTGGGGGAAGGGGGTTACCAGAAATGTATTATTTTGCATTTTCTTTGAAAAGGGTGATACTCACATACTGCTTAGCACTTGTTTGTCAATCAGTAGACCAAGTGTGTTCTCTCTTAATTTAAAACAACATCTGCTTGATAGATACATGTAATTAACACAGTACACTGGTACCTACTAATAAGTAGATGGCCCCTTTTAATTTGGAGTTTACAAGGTCAAAAGTCAAGGGTTATAATTCTCGATATACCGGTATACATGTAGATTTTAATTATTCCTCATTGTTTAAGTACATGTACCAATAAAATCATACAAGTTTACATATATGAAATACCCTGAAATTTTGGCTACTATGCAAGCTTCTTCAATCATATACTTTCTTTTTTTTCTTTATGTTTGGTACACCATTTGGTTTGATCATGTGGTCTCAAGCTTTCAAAATCTATAAGGTGTATCCAAACTATTCTGTTCAGTATGATCCAATTTTATTCCTATGTAGCATCCAATAACTTCTGGAGAAAATTTAACAAGCACTGAGATTTCCACTCCTGGTTTAAAGAAAACTGGACTGTCTCCAAATACACAAAAGTAGTACTCAAAGCATGTACCTGTGAAAAAGGACAGTTTTGAAATCAAATTGAAATAAACCATACTAGACATATTCTTAGATTTTTAAGATAAATGTCATGCTTATGATAATGCTACATTTATATTTTCCAATTTAAAAAATGTCATCAAATGACTTGGATAAGATTTTTCACAAATTCTTTTGGCTATCTTTGAAGAAAACAAGAGCTTCATATATCCTTGAAGTAAAGTAACAGAATAGGGAAAAATACATGTGGCAAATCAACAGACAGACAAGGCAACAATTCCTATACATGTACTTTAGTATAACATATCTTTACCATTTTCTCAGCAGTGTCGAGATTCTTAAATCATCAACCCTATTGTTAAGTTGTAACGTTTTAGAAATTAATGAAATATATAAAGTAGGGAAATATCGTTGGGATAGATTTCAAATTCTGCAATTGCAAATAAGATATGATGCAAAGAATACTGTAAATCACTTTTTATTCGCGAGAACTTTATTTTCGCGTAATTACGCGAGACGATATGCTCGCGAAAATTTAATTCTCGCGTATAATAGAAATCCTTAAGATTATATAGAGCAGTGACCACAATTCGTGAAAATTTTGTCTCGCTAATAAAGAGTCAATGACTATCTCGCGAAAATAAGGTGTCGCGAAAATTAAATGATCTACAGTAGTTGGTTTACAATATTTACCTTATCCCAATCATGAAAAGAAACAAAACAAGCAGGTGAGATCGTTCAACGGGGAATGCTTACTCCATCATAGCAGGGAACGCTCCGTCTGATGTTTTAAAATCCTGCTTTTGCCCTGCTCCTGATCTAAATCATTTCATTAGAATGTTAAGGTTCCTTATTTCTGGGACTTATGCGTTATTAGCCTGTCCCATTAAAAAAAAATACTAGTAATTATGATTCGATATTTTGTATAAAATAACTATCATATCAAAATCAACATGTCTTGATTGGAGAAGAAATGAGAGAGGGAAACAATGTCGATTCTGAATTGATGTTTAAGAAAGAGAATAAGGATTATCAAAAAATAAAAAAAAGCAATAAACAAAACAGTAATGTATGTCCTTGGTTGTGCCGTTATAATTGTCACTAGTATTGTTTTGTATTCATCTGACTATTTTTAAGGATTAGGACGTTTTATTCACTTTAAATGGATAATAAAAAAAAAACCCTTTAAGGAAATTTTCACAAAATTTTTGAATATGGATTTGGTTCTACATTTGAAAATAAAATTGAACTGTACTTTTACAGAAAATTGAATTAACCGTTTTGTAACAGAAAATAAATTGTTTTTAAAATGTTTTTGCTTGTAATATTCGCTTTAAAGCGTTTTAGGATTTCTCACTCTCGATATATTAAAAAACTAGAACGTGACTTTTATACCCTTTATAGGAACTTTACATAAGAAATAAACAGGTGACAAAGGAGATTCCTGATATTGTGTTTATAAAGCTTGCATGATCATTAAATTTAAAGTATGTTAAAAAATCTAACGAACTTACTGTGACAAATTCTTTGCCTATAATATGAAACTGTACCTATTTTTCTCTTTTTACGAAATAAATATCCTCTTTCGATTGTAATCTAAATTTTTTCATACTTAAAAGCAGACACAAAAATAGTGCACTTGCACCATTAAAGCTTACCTGCCTGAGTTGCCTCGATTTTAAACAAAGTTTTAAATATTATCTATTCGTTCAAAAAGAATAATCGTTATAAAACTCCTTATCTAATTCTGTTCTTCGAGATTTTTTTTGTCCAAATAATGCTATTAACATGTACAATTTGACCATTTTATTCCATTTGCTTTTTAAATCAGTCTTGATCTACTTGCGAATATGGAAAATCAAAATTAGCCATTAATCATGATGTTATTGGTGCTTTTAATGAGTTATGGGTTTGTAAAATACATAAAGCTGTAAGGTAGGTATATTTCAAATGCACTAATGTTTCATAACAAATACGCTAATAAGTACTTTTTACAAACTACATGTAATTACATCCTAATTATTCAAAGCAAAGGAAACAGTCATCTCCATGTATTTTTAAAAGAAATTTATATTAAATTTATTCATCGTTCTGATCCAGCCGTTTTCCCCTGAGTTGAAGTTTGATTTAATTTCAATATTGAGAAGTTCTTTGAAAAGCCTCAATTATATACATCTATTGCACGAATGTAAGGAAAATTTCAAGATTTTTTCAGCCACATAAATTCATATTCCCTGAGGAATATTATCACTTTTATTTTTTTTTGCCAGAAAATGTTAATATATCATTACAGTTATGTTAATATCCTAATGTGCTATCATAACATTTATTCCTTAATTCCTGTGACGCCATTGTTTCACTAGCATCCACAAGTCAATCTTTATATTTGATATTTACCACATGTATCATATACTGTTTTAAAGCATATGGAGAGTAGAAAAAGAAAATATTACATTTTTGGTTTCTAGTCATAAGTTGTTACTAAAAATAGACTGCTAAAAAGTAGTGCCTGCACTTTTTTGTGTGACCATTATGTTTTTCAATGTAGTTGGTTTTGAATGAACAGCAAATACTTCGAAAAATTAAATCTTGAATCAAAATAATATGTTTGTTTATAAAAGGCACTTTAATATGACACATTTAATTATTTTATTGTTAATTTCACTTCCTTTAACATAATGCATCACAAGTAAAAATGTGTATTATTGCGCCAACGTTAACACTAACCAAAAATGACGTCAAACTTTTTAACTCTAAAAATTATAAGGATGTGGGGAAAAAATTATAAAATAAATGCACTTGTCAAGTAACATATATTATGATTTAACCTGTTTCATGATTTTATAAAATTTTACGGGTTTTAGTGTACGCTGCATGGGTATTATTTGGGCTATTAGTGCGCCCACTCTTTTGTGTTTTGTACATTTCCGGTTTATAAAACGTGGTTGTTGGGCAGATGTATCGGTGCCACGATGTAAGTTTACCTTGTTTGTATTCCATTTATTTGTGATTTATGAATATTAGTTTATGATAAATTACTCATAGATTAGGTTATTTACTACGACATGAAATAATGTAGGATCTTTTAGATATTATTTGTCATGATGTGTAAGAATGATTGTTTACAGTGATCGTTTCGCGCCAAATTTACATTAATTGAAAGTTAGATAAAATATGCCTTATATGTATTGAATCTTTGATAGAATTGAATAGATTTGTCCAGTTAATTGTCTTTTTCATATATGAACTTAGGCAGTTTAACAGATTATACATTTATATCAAATTGTTGTCTTTTTATGAAGTCGATCGTCAGTCTATAGGTAGTTGAGTCTCAAGTCTTGTATATCAGGAGTAACTATGATTATATTCATGGTGTATTAAATGTAATACTTTGTTTAAAGTCATTTTATCAGTCAATTAGTCATACAGATATATGGTTACTAGTCAATATGCATCTGAACATCATGTATAGAGTTCAGTATTGAGTAATGCCTGTTGTGTTTACTTCAAATTTGTAACTCTGTTTTCTGTATTTGTTTACAGCCTTTTACCACTTGTGTCAAATAAACTGATCTACCAGTTTCCTGGTGTTTTTGGACTAAGTTTTGTGACCAGGGTTTAACTGACTGCGCCTGGGCAGTTACAGCACTTTAGCTGAATTCGTTTTTGTGTGTGCAATTGAAGTTTAAAACATAATTCTTAAATCTTTGACAATTTCTCAGTACTCTTGCATATACTGTTTAAAAGAACATGTTTTAAAGCTTTCAAAGCACTGACTTTATCTGGTGTGCGTCCATACTCCTTTATTCTCAATTTACACTCGCGGGCTGATTTCCATAAACCATAGAAAATAATGTCATCACTCTGTTTTTCCAGTTGTGCTTGTTTTCTTCTCTTTTTTCAGCTCTTTTTTGGAACTCTTCTTCTTGTTTCTCCTCTCTCTGTCGTTGAATTTCTCCTTTTCTTTTTGAGAATAAATCTCTTTCAGTGGAAACCAATTTTCTAGCATCCGAAATAAGGTCTTCCATATCCTCGTTGTTCTTTATTATCCATATGGATGTCTTGTTCATTAGAAAAAGTGTGTAAGCCTCAAGAGCTAGAGCTGATATATTAGGTTTAGCTCTTAAAATTTGATCCATGTACGCGAACAGTCGCTCGGAATAAGAATTATGTTTGTCCACTCTCTTGGTAGCCAGTGAGAGCTCCTCAGTAAAAGTTTCATATTTACCATCTGGCATGTGGTCTTTATAGACATGCAGTACTACTTTCCGGATCGCTGGTAACAGGACACGTAGAATGATTTCCACATCAGTATCATAATTAGACTCTTTGATCAGGAATTCAAAAACTCTGTCGCCATTAAAGTCTATTCCTGTTAAAGCTGGAAAGTTTCCCTTCATAAAATCAGCTAGATTTTCAGTAACATCCGCCAATTAAGTTGATAGATGGAGATAATTTTGTGTCATGTCTTCAATTGATGTATCATTGTTCTCGAGAATATTCCAAAGGGGTGTTGTAATCATCTTTGAAATCAATCCTAGGGTTTCCGTCCGGCATCATAAAAAGAAACTTTAAGATCTGACTGAACAGACTTCAGAAGTCTTTTGTTTTCAATATCTGATTTCTCCAGAAATTCAGTCATGTGAGGATCTAGAAAGTAAAGGCATGCAGCATTTTGAAATAAAATGTTGAATCTGTGGACCTTAAATGGTTGCAGAGGAAGTGAGATCATTCTATTTTCAGTAAGAAATGGCTGCATGTATGTTCGGAAGGCCACATAACACCCGAACTTTTCATCACCTCTTCTTGCAAAAGCCTTGCATGCACTTCTTATTAAGCGAAACCAACATGATTCATCAATTTTAGTGAAATTCTCATCAAAAATTGGGTTAGAATAGGTCCTCAGTACCCCCTTGCTTGTCGTAAAAGGCGACTAAATGGGGCGGTCCTTCGGATGAGACCGTATAAACCGAGGCCCCGTGTCACAGCAGGTGTGGCACGATAAAGATCCCTCCCTGCTCAAAGGCCCTGAGTGCCGAGCATAGGCCTAAATTTGCAGCCCTTCACCGGCAATGGTGACGTCTCCATATCAGTGAAATATTCTGGAGAGGGACGTTAAACAGTATACAATCAATCAATCAATCATCAAAAATTGGTGGGTTTCCACCGAAATTCCCCTTTTCTGCTTCACATAATCCCTTCTGGGCCGCATTCGCCATATGTAATAGGCCATGAACACCGCAGAAGAAATTGTTCAGTCTGCTGACTGTTTCTTTTTGAACATCATCCAATGCGTGGTAATCTTCCCGTATCTGTGGTAGCAGCTCTTCTCTGTTACTTTGTAATAGCTCATTAAACTTTAATTCTGTAGCGGCACGATCACTCATTGTATTTTGGATATTGCAGATAATTTTGTTTCCAACATTCTTCTGGGTTTCCTCGTCGTTGTCAGAAATATCCTGTAAAATTTCTTTTAATATGTCCAGTGTGTTTTGTGCTGATTTTGTGGCCATTTCACGAATACCTAATGCAAAATAATTATCTTCTATATCACGAACAGAAAACCCACCATATTTAATGCCAACTTCGATGTCTCGTCAGTGTGCAAGGTGGTGTCGATTTTTTCTGACAGTTCTTCTTGTAGTCTTTTTTGGCTAGACAGAGTCTTTGGATATTCATATTAACAACTGTTGATGGAGAAGGTAGTCGGTCAGGTTCTTTTCCTGCTAACTTCAAACAGGTTTCTATGGCTAGTCCTAAATCAAAATATGAACGTTTATGTTAAATGTGCATTTCCTTTATGTTGGTGCATACATCAAGTAAACAAATCAGAAAAAAAAAAAAAATACCAATTTTAGTTGATGGGACATTGTGTTCGAGAAGAGAGTACACACACAAATGAAGTTCTGGAGTGATTGCTTTCTCTTTCTTGTCAAATAAATTGATGACTCTGGTGTCAGTCAAATCATGCAGCTGCTCCATTAGATAGGAAATTTCATCATCCTTTTCCTTAAGGGTATGCTGAAGCTCATTGACAGTGATTCTGAGTTGGTCATTTTCAGCTTGTAGCTCATGTAGAAGTGCTTGGTAGTCTTCTTTAGATGTGTCATCTGATGTTTCCAATTTTGTACACATATTTTTCCAGTAGTCCTCTCTCCGTTTAGTGCGTTTGACAGCTTGATTTGATGATTTCAGTTTCTCATGTAGCACTCTATTCTGCTTTATGTTCCTTAGTTCTCCTGCCAGACAACTGGGCTTGTTTTTTGGTTAAAGCAGGCAAAAACAAACAACATTATTGAAGTGAAAAAATGTCATTTATTGAAGTAAATGACGTAAAATTAGTAAAAACATATTTACAATACAAGACAGGGGGTCAGAAAGGGGGACTTAAATATAAAATATAACATATCTTTATCACAATATTGCACAATCTGACCCCCAGCACCATAATGTCATTGTAAATGTTATACATAGAAAAAAGGGGGAACAACCAGTAGACTAATTAAGAAAACAAAACATGGAAAAAACATTGGCATGTATAGTATACATGTATCTTAGTTGACCCCCTACGAAACATAAAAAATTATAAATATACATGAAAATAAATGTGCTACATTGCTGCCTGCTATCAAAAAAGGTGGGTAAAAGAACTGCTTTATTACATCTTCTGATTTTATGTTGAGTGTCTGCATGTGAGATATTGTTTCAATCAACTCAGACTTTAGTGCTATTTTCTCCTTAGTCAGATTCTGGTTTTCCATGAACACTGAGTTTAAAATGGACATTGCAGTAGAAAAGGCATCACCGCTAGAACTGATCAGATATGTAGCTTCGGGCATTTTGGGAATCACTGTATTTGATACTTTAGGTGGAGCAAATTCTGTTTCTAGGAACTCTGTAAGCTTTCTGCTACCTTCAGATTTAGATTGGTTTTTTCTGAATTTTTCATATTCTGACCACAGTCGCCTAATAGCCACTCTAATTGATGTCGGGTTATAGTTATCAGAATGTGACACAATCCATTGGACAGTTCCGGATACGCCATGTGCTCTTTTAAAGTTAATGACATCAGCATTTAAAATCCTGGGAGTAGTACAGGACATCTTATGGTCAGCTTGTTGAATAATAATAGCGATGAGACAAATTTTCCACCAAGTTCTAGAAAATATTAACATTATTTTTAGGGATTTCAAAATATTTATTTTCCTTAGTACAAATTCATTGCATTATCGAAGGATAGTCGAGAATTCAGAACATTTTTTTTTAAATCTCATCGATAGCGTATTTATAAATCAAAAACCCTTTTTGTAAATTTATGTAAAAAATACATCAAATGCTTATACTAAATAATTTTTACTTAAAAATATATCTTCTTCCGTATTTATATTTTTTACAACATCTATATTTACCAAGACCTCCACAGCAC